>PVIH01008765.1:0-88006 GCA_004025045.1 Sigmodon hispidus
TAGTCTGCAGCTCTCAATAGAAGCAGTGGAGACTTGGTTTTGAATGGCTTTGGAAGCTGTAGGATGTCACTTCCTGCTTGGTACCTTTTGGCTCATCTTTTAATTTCTTTTGATAAAGTCCAGTTTGCTGCAATAATTGCTTCTCTTACTTTGCTGCAGGAAGCTGCTGAGTTGGCTTTTGAGTTAGAGAGAAATTACCTGAAATTTACATTTAATATATTCTTTGTTGGGTTAACTACCTGTTGGTGGCATCACTATTGGGCTGGCTTTTGGATTTTCATTGGCTGACCCTAATACAAGCTTATTTGGATTTTTCTCAAAAAGCAGTTTCTCTTTTTAATTCTTCTTATATCTCATCTTGGTTCATACCAGTTCATTTTTCTTCATGAACAGTTTCTTTCTTTGGTAAATTATTTTCCTCCTCTCCTCTCCTTGAGGAATGTAAAGGGCTTAACCTCAGCAGGGCGCTGTGGGAAGAGATAGGGAGGGAGGGCAGAGCACATGGAGCCTTAGTGTGCTGTGGTTTTGTCTAGAGTGGTCAGATGCTCTGTGGGTATGTGGATCCTGTTTCTTTGCAGGATCCGTATCGGGACTGTGAGGGCTGCTCTTGACACTGGGGTTAGTTAAAGGTTTTGCTACAGTGTGTTATCTGTTTGGGAAAGGCTCTGTTGTTTAGTTGGCCTTCTAGGTTCCCAGGCTGAAAAACAAAAAGACTAGCTGATGTCACCAGTAAATTAGCTGTTATTTTTAGGATTTAGTGTCTATTGGTATCTTTTTCTGCATTTTTATAAGCATTACCATGGTGATAAAAACCTCTCTGATTTTTTCCAAATGCTATAATTTTACTGACTAAGCACATTAATACTTTAGAAAGGCAGGCTAAGGATCTAACATTTTTCTTAATTTTGTTAGTGTATTTCCCCATTACTTCTTAAATAAAAATGTGGGACTGAAGGCAGTTTCTTCCTCCCTTCCTTCCTTCTCTCCTTCCTTTCTCTTTCTTTCTTTCTTTCTTTCTTTCTTTCTCTCTCTCTTTCTTTCTTTCCTCCTCCTTCTTCTCAAATGTAATCTGTTCTATAAAGGATAAGGGAAGCAAAACTTTAGAAGTCCTCTTATATTTGGAACCCTGTTATACCTAATTTTGCTAGTCAGCAGATTTAAAATTACTCTTTTTAATTAGCTTTTTAAAAAAATTTCATGTGTGGCTTTAGTTTTTAAAGCCTTAGATGGTATATATCATTCTGTCATGTTTCTGGATCATCCCTCTATTCCCACCAGATTCTTTTCCATGAAGTTCCATTTCTGGTATGGAGAGATCCATAGTGACATGAAGTTTCTTGAGAAGAATGTGGTAGTTAGGAGCAGATTTCTGCTACAATTCTAACCCATCTAACATTTTTTTTCATCTTATTTTTCTTTTAGAGTGTTGTAGTTATGGTTTTCAGTGCTGTGAAGAGACACCATGACCATAGCAACTCTTAGAAAGGAAGCATTTAATTGAGGTGGCTCACTTACAGCCTCAGAGGTTCAGTCCATTATGATCATGATGAAGAACATGATGGCAGGCAGGCAGATGTGGTGCTGGAGCTGAGAACCCTGTGTCTTGACTCAGAGGCAATAGGGAGTCAACTGTCACACTGAGTGAAGCTTGAGAAAAGACCTCAAAGCCCATTCCCAAAGTGACATACTTCCAACAGAGGGTGTGGCCAAGCCTCAAGGTCTTGATTAAAGGTGTATTTTATCCAGCCTCCTTCAATAAGGCCACACTTCTCCAACAAGACCATACATCCTAATATTGCCACTCTAGGAGCTTATGGGGGCCAAATACATTCAAATTACCACATAGCCAGAATCTTATTCTTGTAGGCTAGTTGACCTCATGGCTCATAGCCATAGGATTAAGATGTACACTAACATACCCATATAACCCTTTCTTTAATACCAAAACACAGACCCATACATACCTACAGTGTATTTGGAGTGAGGCTTGGGTTTGAGAATGGGCCTCACGGTATAGTCAGGATTGGTCTAGAACTTATTTTTGTAGTTCTGACTGGCCTTGAACTTATGAGCCTCTTGTCCTAGAGTCCTGAGTGCTGGGATTGCTGGCATGTACGTACCACCATTCCTGGCTAATACCAGGTTATATTAACGCTCACACACACTACAAAGAAAGAAACACTTGGAAAGAGAATAGGAAAAGTCAAGTTTAGTGGAGAAGGTATTATAATTTTAGGGTGGCCAGTGAAGATCATGTTTAAAGCATGAAGGGAATTAGAGAGAGATGAGGGTGAGGGCTGGATGGTGGAGGAATGAGTGCTGGATTTCAGCAGGAGGAGGAGGAGCTGCGGAAGTCCTTAGGCTGAAGTGTGCCTCAAGTGTTTAAGAAAGGCAGAGGGGTGTCCACTTGAGAGAGTCAATGAGAAAACATAAATGGCTGGTGTTGAAATACAGAGATTTAACTTTTAGGTTTTGTGGTAAGTTGGAAAAAGAGTTGAATCCTGAGCTTAACTAGGTCTTTATTTCTGAGTCTCAGTTTGTTTTTAAAACGTTTTTTTGGTTGTTGTTTTTAACAATTTTTTTTTTTTTTGTGTGTGTGTGTGTGTGTGTGTGTGTGGTAGGGGTGGCATGCACATGTCATGGTGCTTGTGTGGAGATAAGAGGACTGTTTTTGGGAGTTTTCTTCTGTCACGTCCTCCATGGGTAGGACTCAGGTGGTCAGGTCTACAGCACCCCTACCCACTGGGCCATCTTGCCAGCCCAGCTGTTCTTTAGAAGATGAATGTAGCTTCTTAGGCTTGTTTCTGCTTTAAAATAAAGTTTCAAATTAGAAATGGTTTCTTTTTGTTTTGTTTTTTTCTTTTTCAACTTCTCTCACAAGCAATGAGTTTGTCATTTGACTCTTTTGTACTTCCCATGAGGCGTCTTTGGCTGAGCTTCCTTCCCGCTGTCAGGGAGCCTCTTCCTTCAGGGTGCCCTTGTTCTCTGTCTGTCTTGGCTGAACTTGAAGATTCAGACATCCCTTTGACAAACCATAGGAAACGTTCCCTCTGCTTTGTTCCACCATTGGTTCTCCTGACAGTGAGCTTCTTATTTCATCCCAGCTAACAGAATCAGGAAACATGCTTGTCTCTAGTAAGAGACTGAAACTCTTCTGAGTGACAGCTTGATGTAAAGATAGGCAGAGAGACAAGAAAGAAGAGGCTTGGCTCACCTCCAAATTGAATAATACCAATTACCAGGCTAAGATTACATTGCATACAATATGCTGGGAATCATGGGAATCTTAGCTGGGTACTTCTGTGGGAAGGACAAGCATAAGGCAAGTCTGAAAGGAGTATTTACTTAGGAATAATTGGGTGGGCGTGCCCTACGATGTTGTTTTGATGGCTTATATTAGTAGACAAGAGGGAAGAAAGGAGCATGTCAGAAGCGTCAGAATCTTCAGGGTAAATCCTGCTGGAAGAACAAAGCAGTGTCTACACTGTTGTTGCTGCCTTTGAAATTCAACACAAAAAAATAGGACATGTAGGCTCTCAAATTGCAGCTTTCATGCAGTAGTAATGAAACAGTATAATCACTCTGAATAATTCTGCCACCTTTTACAGCTTTCATAGGTTGGTATGTATTATAAAGGAACAATCCAAAAATTTAAATGGTATCTTAGGGTTTATTTTATGCTATCTGCTAGGTATTGAGACCTACGGGAGAGTCAGAAAACGAGTGTATTTAGCTAAGTCTATGATGATAAAGATGGCAGTTATGATAGTCTGCAGTTGCTTTTGCTAATAGCTTTATTTGCTGTGTTTGTTTCTTTTGAGTCTGGCTAAAATTAAAGAAAATCTTAATTGAAGCTTTCTTGACTAAGTATAATTACTCTGATAAGAAGAAGGTGGAGAAATGCCATGTGCTTTCAGGGTCTCTGGTTTAGTTCCTGCTCCAGGTTCTTGCTTTACTCCTGGCTGTGACTTCAGTGATGAACTGTGGTCCTGAAATGTAAGCCAAATAAACCCTTTCTTTCCCGGCTGGTTTTGGTCAGTGATTTATCACAGATCAAGAAAGGAAATTAAGACAAATAATGGATTATATTTTCACCTTTTGAAGGTGATCAAATTATGTATTTGAAAATGGAGTTAAGCTTATTTTCATAGAAATGGGAACAATCATGGTAGTTTTAAGTGTGCTATCATTTAATTCAGAAAGACTTTGTGTTTCCATTAATGGACAAAGAATATTTATTAATGTCTAAACTCTAAGCAAGGCAATAGTAAATTGTCTCCAGGAAAATAGTCTGAAAACCATATTCTTTATTGTTTAGAAAAATCTGCCAGTTAAGGAGGAGGAAGTCCATCTTTTCTGAGATAGCACCCTTGACCTTAAAAGAGCTGGTTACCAGGTCTGAGAGGCCTTCTTTTGAGTTGTTGGTCATGGCTGTTGAAGAGACTCTCCAAACATTAGAAGTTATTGCTGTTGCCCTTGATTGCCCCTCAGAGGTGAAATATAGTCCCTATTGCTGCTAACACCATACACTGTAGATCCTGGGGTTCAGAGGCACCTGAGCTGGAGCTGACCCAAAAGCCTCTTCCCTGTGGACCAGCATTCATAGTGTCAGAAGGGCACTATGCAGAGTTCTAAAGGAGGAAGGCAACCAGCATCCTACCCAGCTAGGATGCCTATGAAGCACAACAGTGAGCAGCTTGGCAGAATAACCGTGAGGGTACACCAGTGGCATGTGTACCCAAGCAGTAATCAACAGCACTCTAATCGCATTTGAGGCCCACTTGCTATCCATGCCTGATACTTGAAATCCAGCCAGCTCCTGAGGGCTAGTCAGTTTATACATCTTGGAGGAGAACTTACAACCACTACTTTACTAAACCAGCACAATTCCTAACTATGATCTAATATTTTCCTTTATATCAACATATAAGAGTAGTTTTCACTCTGTATCAAGGCAACTTCTCTATGCAACAGATAGAGACCATTATAGAGAACCACAACCAATGAAAATGCAGAGTTATGGAGCCCAGTCCTAAAGGATACATGTCCAATACAACTCCTGCACCCAAAGCTCAGGAATCAATGGGGAAGAAGGAGCAGAAGGATCCTAACAGGCAGAGGATCAAGAGTTTGTTGTGAGATTGTATCTTCTAGTACTGTCAGAAGCTGAACCCATATAGTCATGATATAACTGCCTAAACATGAGCTGAACAAGGGCAATAACAATAGACATGCGGATGTGGATGGGGTGGAGGAAGACCAGATGGCCTCAGCCCCACAAAGGAGGACAAGCAACTAAAGAAAGCTGAGAGCGGAAGAAGTAGTCTTCTCTAGGGAAGAGCACACCAATTGGTTAGTCAGCTCCAAGTGGTCAGTCCTGAAAACATGCATACCAATAACATTCTACAGACGGAGCAGGTTGTACTTACATATGTACACACACACACACACACACAAATAAATGTGTAACAACAATTAATGAAGAAGAGAAAGTAAGGAAAATACAGGAGGAAGGAGGTGGGTAAAATAACAAGGATATCTGAAAGAGCCCGAAGAATCATTACTGTTTACCTTAAAAAGCTCCCAATAATGCACACAATTCCATGTATAAATATACTTCTGTAGTTTTAATGAACTTTTCTTGTCTGGGCTGATGGAGCTCCCTCCAAGAGCCAAAGGCCCCCTGACACAAACTCCAGTGTCAGACGCTGAAACCCTCTTTTGGCCAGGGCTGTTCAAGAGACTTCGAAAATGTCCAGCCTGTTGCTGTTGCCTCGCTTGTCCCCAGAGTTGGACGGTAAGTCCCTTCTGCTGAAGACACCACCACCTTCAGAAACAGCCCAGAGGCCCTGAGCTGGAACCCACCTGAATGCTCCCTCCCTCAGGACTAGCTTTCATCATACCAGAGGATGCCATGCAAGCTTCCCAAGGAAGGAGGCAACCAACAGCTTTGATGCCCATGACGAACGTCAGCAACCATCATGGCAGGATAATCTCCTGGGTGCAATAGTGGCCCACATACCTTTGCCATGGACTTTCCAATTGGACTAAGACCTGCTCAACAGGAGATGTGCCGTACCTGGCACTAAAAACTTAGCCAACTGTTCAGTGCTAGTGAAGTCATGGTTATTGGAGAAGAATCAGCAACCACTAATTTACTAAAACAGTACAGTCTATAAACATTTGTCCTTATTCACACAGGTAAGTTAAATCTTCACCCCTCATTAAGAAAACCCTGTTTCTCAAAAGATGAAGAGTAGTGCAGAAAGCCACAACTAATCCAATGTAGAGTTGTGGATTCCAGTCCCAATAGATAAATTTACAAAAAAGTCCCACAGCTTAAGCTCAGGGAACATTGAGGAAGAAGGTGCAGAAATATTGTAAGAGCCAAAGGATCAGGGAGTCTGCTGTGAGCCTGAGTCTCCTCAACATCAGAAGCTATCCTCATAAGTCTTTTTAACATGATCATCCAAATGTGAGCTGAACAAAGGAGATGCTAATGAGCATGCTGGATTGGATGGGGAAAAGCCCTCCACAGAGCCCTAGACAACTGAGGAAAGCTGGGGATGGGAGAGATGCCCTCTTCCATCACTGAAGACATACATATACGTAACAGTATTTAGAGTCAACAGATTATATTTTGGGAATATATATGCATATGCAAATACATATGCATGTAATAACAATTAGTGAGAAGAGAGGCCATGAAAGAGAAAGGTAGGAGGGCTGGATGGGAGCTTTGGGGGGAGGAAGAGAGAGAAGGGAGAAATTATGTAATTATAATCTCAGAAAGAAAAGAAAAAAAAAAGCTACTTACTCTTGGCTCTGCTAAAGGTACATTGGTGCTTGGTTGATTAACTTGGTCATGAGAAGTTTATTCTAGATTTGTTGTTGGAAACCTATAACCCGAGTTACAGGCATGTGAGTGTGTGTGTGTGTGTGTGTGTGTGTGTGTGTGTGTATGTTGTGTATGTGTTTGGTGTAAGGTTTCATTAGAACCCAGCTGTGCTGATTCACTTTTACATGTTTAGGCAGCCTTTGATGCTCCATTAGTAATACTGAGCAGCTGCTGTAAAAATCATATGATCCACAACGATTAAAACATTTATGAGGTGACTCTTTAAGGAAGAATGACATTATAATTTCAAGAAATAAAAGAAATAAAATTGGCCAGTGTCTTTCTTTTAAAAATGTTGAAAATACATTTTATTGTCCTCTTTTTTCTCCCTCCAGCCTGACCCAGCTTCCCTCCCTCCACCCCTCTCATGGTCTCTTCCAAAGCTGACGGCCTTTTCTGTGATTATTACTAATACGTGTTTACACACACAGAGGCACACATGTATGTGTATGCACAAATATGCATAAATGCAACGTACTGAGAAAAAGATGTGTTCACTGTTGAAGTCTTTTTAAATTAGATTGTGCTAAGATTCTGGTGGAGATAGGGGAGGTCTGGCTTGTGTGTAAGTCTGCTTCATCATAAGACAGAAATCCCAAAACTGAAGACTTTTGTGTGGCAGTACATATTAGGTATGCTAGCCCTCTTAGTCATGTATGGAAAGTCCATTCTCACTATAGCAAATGTGACAGCAAATTACAATGTGCTTCTTGGATGATGGTTCTAACAGTTCATGCTGAAGGGTTTTCTTCTAGAAGGTAGATAGAAGATGGACTTCCCACATTTTGAAGGAAACTTGAAAATCTAGCAGTGAGGAAATTGATGCTGCAGTCTTAGGCTAGGACCTTGGTTATTGTCAGATACAAATTCTGGAAGTAGACAAAAGCCAGAATTCCTCTGGAATTTGTGAAGTGTTTCCTCTCTACCAAAGGAACTAGTTCTCTGTTCCTGGAAGAGGGACAGATTGCTGTCTGTGATGTCTATTAGCATATGAAAGCACTTGCTGGCCTCCAGGCTCCCTCAGTACCAAGATACCTGTCACTCATTTCAGAGACTGTCTCCTTTCAAGGCCATGGCTAGTCACTGGCCGCCTTCAGTCTCCTCTTTGCCCTCTCTGCTCTGGAGTCTTTCAGAGCCTCTAGTGGTTCACCCCCTTATACTTTCAATAAAAACCTTATGCTTATTCACACCTTGGAGTGGTTGGTCATGTCCTCAGTTTGTGCAGTTACATTTTTGCTAGAACACTAATTTCAAAGACTGAGTTATTTTACTTGAAAGGAATGATTAGATCACTTTGAAACTTAGAACCTCACTTCTTCAAGTTACTGTAAAACCAACATTAATATAGGAAAACAACCTTACAGTTTTTGAGATTTATTATTTTGTATTAGCTTTTTAGTTCTTGATGTCACAGAAGCAATCCTACAGTGAGACAGAAGCTTAGATATTTGTGTCAGTGGCCCCACTTGAAATTTGTTATTCACAGTAAATTGGATTCCACTGTAGTCCTACTAAGCTCTTCTGTGTTTAAAGGCAGCAGCATTTCTCAGGTATGTCCCCTTTACTGCCACTACCTCAGTGTAATAAAACTAAAGTTTATACATAATTATTAAAAGCAAAAGCAAAGTAACTTTTTTTTCTTATTATTATTTTAAGTTAGGCTGGGATTTCAATACAGACACACAGCAATCTCCTCTCCTCACACCCAGGAGACCACATTGCAAGGGAAACTAAATAGTTTTCTTAAAACTGCAAATTGAGACAGTGTAAGATTGGGAATGTAAATGTTGAATTTATTTTGTTTTGTATATTTACAGAACCAGGAGATGAGGGTTGAAAAGTAGCTGCCTGTCTGGAAACAGGTGTCATAGGAGATTTAGGGTTGTTTCAGTTTCTTGATTTCCTTGTTATTCAGAGATTGTGAGCCTTATCTTGCTGGGGTCTGGGGATAACTAGAGAATTGCTGTGAGGTCCATGTAGCATTAGCATGCTTACCTGGATGAAAAAACCAACAAAGATAGATTTGGAGGTGCAGGCAAAGAAAATGTATTTACTAGTAGCAAATTTTGTTTTCCATTCCTTGACGAAGTTGCTAATGAACCTGCACCTGGCAGAGACTCTCTGGACCAGCCCATGGAAGAGAACAGGGGTCAGCTGTTCCTGACCCCTCCTCAGAAGGCCTGTGTGTTTAGCTATGGTTTGCATGGGGGGGCAGGCGCTGTATTGTGTCTGCCTTGTTCCCTCCCCCCTCCTTTCCTCCTTCCCTCGCTCCCTCCCTCCCCCCCCTCTCTCACCAAATGTACAACAGAATTCCTCACTTCCTATAACAGAATATTGTTTCCAAGATTTGGGCCTTCCAAAAGTCAGTGTTTCATCATCTGGGGGCTTGTTAAGCTTTTACTAATCATTTGAATTTTGTTTGTGTCTCACTTGTTCTAAAAGTCATGTTTAGACCAAAAAGTGTTAGTCTTCCTGAGACTGTAGGGGAGCTGAACAAGTCGGTTATTGAAATATAGCACTAATTTACAGAGCAGCCTGGGCAATTCATGCTTTACTTCCTGTTGTTAATGATTTTGAAATGTTTTAGTTTTTTTTTATAGGCTTATTGCTGTGTAGACATTTTTGTCTTGTGAACATGAATGATCTTATGATGAATTTGGTTCTTTTGCAGTCCAAGGCCGTTGGCTTGTTAGATGTAGATGTGTATGGCCCTTCCATCCCTAAGATGATGAACCTGAAAGGAAATCCAGAATTATCACCAAGTAAGTACAGAAGAGATAGATAGTCAGGTACCATGTGTACTTTAAATGCCATCTAGTGTAGTAGTTCAGAAATCATGGTGACATCAGTCTTGTTGGGTTTGAACTCAGGTCTGTCACTGGCCAACTGTGTGGCTCTGAGAATCCGCTCTGTCTTGTGCCTTGGCCCCTACACATACGATAGGGTCACAGTTACTGTGAGGGGTAGTGTAAACGGAGCATTGAGCACAATTCCCAGTGCTAGAACATGATAAAAATATAAATATTAAGTATCCACTGCTTACAGTGCATATGTGCATGTATGAGAATATTTGAGTAGAACTATATTTGTATTAAATGAAGATTATATTTTACAAACAGACTTCTGTCAGATTTTTCTTAGAACATTTATGAACTCTTCACAATAATGGTTTATGGCCCTGTAGTTTTAGTGCATTAGTATAGGAAGAGGTAGCTTTTGAATAATCTTAAGCATTGTCACTGATCTTATTATATATTTGTAAGACTACCAAATATAAAGTCTTTAGTACAGGAAATACAGTCATAAAAGTGGTAAAAACTGGTTATTAAAAATGTTTTTATGTGAAATTACTGATAAAATTGATTTCTAATTGTGATAAAATATAAAATTGAGTAATTTCTTTTTTTTTATAGGCATTCTACTTTACATGGTTTTAGAACAAAAGATATGTACTGAAATTTATTAGGTTATTTAGGTTATAATGTTATTTTTGTTTTAATTAAAAATTGAGTAGGCATTATTTGCTCTTTAAGGTGGCTATGTATGTGACTTATTTGCAGGCATCAATTATGCAGAAGTCTGGATTATTCTTTTTTTTTTTTTTTTAAACTTTATTTATTTATTATTTGCCTTGGTGTTTGCCTGGAACTGGAACTACAGACAGTTGTTAGCTGCCATGTGGGTGCTGGGAATCGAACCCGGGTCCTCTGGAAGAGCAGACGGTGCTCTTAACCGCTGAGCCATCTCTCCAGCCCCTGGATTATTCTTTATGAGACAGCTGACCTTAGGGTCTTATCTGACCTTAGGGTCTTATACTGCAAGCATCACCCTATGTAGCTGTTCCTTATCTCATGAAAATGGGAAAGGCTTCTCCTTTCGGTGCAGCACAATTTACAAACATGTGATGTGCACTGTGATGTCAGTGTCACCAAGGGAGAGTGGTGATGACTTCAAGCACTCTGAACATCTGTGTTTTTAAGGACAGTGTGAAAACTGACCCACAGGTTTGATACAGAGCACAGTCCCCCCTTTTCTCAAGCAAGCTTGATGTGAACTTCAGTGCACTAGAAACTTTGGAAAGCTTAAAAAGCAAACAAAACAACAGCCTCAAACTCATTCGGTGCCAACAGGGTGATCTTGGTTTCCTAGGAAATAAACAGGATGACTTAGGTCTTCATTGACAGTGTGAATTCTTAAAGCCTCAACAGTAAGTTATTTTTTGAGTCTTAACAAAACTTGCGCTCATCATAGCTCATCATAGCCTTCCTTTTGACATTTCTGCACGTTGTCATGTTAATTTGCCCTGCTATACTGTTACAGAGAATACAGCACAGCATAAAATTATCTAATTAAAAATACAGAAAAACTATGAGAACCATCTTTAGCTTTGAGAGAGAGCCCTGTGAACTAGAATGTCCTCTTCCTGGACTAAGCTGGGAACCCCGGAGGCCAGCTGGCTTTACTATTGCCTCTTTTATTATTATTTAAATTGATGCATGATAATGTAGTTTTTCATCAGTTTGCTCATTTAAAAACCCAGTGGTAAAGTGTATGTATAGATTATGCATTATTCCCATTCTCATATTCTTTTTCTTGTTGAGAGTATTCTACAACTTGTGGAATTAGGACATTATAAACTTGAATGCCAAGAGAAATTTTGTATTTGATCAAGAAAAATGAATTCAGTGGTAATTGATGGAAAAACCCAAGTTTATAATAGTCTTTGGTTTATTTTATTTTTAAATTTTGTTGAAAATAGATTCTTCTCTCATACAATACATTCTGACCAGTTTTGTCATCTGCCACTCCTCACAGTTAGGACTCCCTCTTTCCCAGGCCTGTTCCCTTTCTTCAGAAAAGAGTAGGCCTCCAAGAGAAACTGCAGCTGTTACAGCTCTGGAGGGAAAGGAATCCTGACTTGTCTGGAAGTCAGGCTATACCTACAGCTGTGAGGAGAAAAGTATCCAGACCTGCTGGGAAGTCAGGCTGTACCTGAAACTGGTCCTGTAGGGGATGGTTTCCCTGCAGGATGTGGCAATCCCGTTCCTCTCCAAGAGAGAGCCTTTACAGCTGAACTCTGCTCGGGTCCCCTAAGGGAAGTTCTCACAAGAGGTTTCCGGTTTCTTCTCAGCTCTGGTCTAAGTGGTCACTGCGTTTGCTTCACTCTGCTAAGGAGGAAACTCCTGCTGAAATGTAGCAACCGGCTCTGGCTCTGGTGAAAAGTTGCTTCTCCTGCTCTGTTCCTTTAGAGCAGAGATTCTGCTCCCTGCTATGGAAAGGTCTTCCCCCAAAATTCTTTTAAGAGATTTGTTTGGGTACAGGGTGGGAAAGGACAGCCAACAACTGAACAGGCGAGGGGCTTATATAGGGCTTCTTAGGGGCGGAGTTCTTCCAGGGAGAAGAGTTTCAGAGAGAGAATTGGTCATATTTAGATCCCCTTGAGCTTGGAAAAGCTCAGATTTGCTAGATTTTTTTTTTTTTTTTTTTTCTCAGTGATTGGTTGGTTTTGTGATCTCTTAATGTTGATCTGGGACAGATTATATTTGGCTTTGGTTTCAGGGCCAAAGTGTGTTTCTTTCACTGGCTCTGGTTTCAGGCTCAGGATGTGTTCCTTTGTTCTGGTTTTAGGGCCAAAGTATGATTCTTGACTTTGGGTTCAGGGCCAGAATGGGTTTCTTTGGCTGGCTCTGATTTTAGAGTCAAGGTGGGTTTCCTTGGCCGATCCTTTTACCCTACAATGACAATCAAATAGGACACAATATGATTCAATAAGACAAGGCAAAAGTCCTCACTCATATTGAGATGCTGGACAAGGCAACCCAATAGGAGGAAATGAGTTCCAAGAACAGGCAAGAGTCAGAGATACATCCACTCCCATTGTTAGGAGTCTCATAAAAACATGAAGCTAACAGCTATAACTTATCTGCAGAGTACCTGGTGCAGACTCTTATGGGTCCTGTACCTGTCATTTCAGTCTCTGAGAACCCATGTAATCCGTGCTTAGTTGATTTGACAGACCATGTTGTCCTGGTGTCTCTCATCCCCGCTGACTCCTGCAGTCTTTCCTCTTCTGTGGGGTTCCCAGATGGCTGAGGGGAGGGATCTGATGGAGATCTCCAATTTAGACTCTGTCTGCATGTGGTCTGGCTATGGGTCTCTGCACCTGCTCCCATTTGCTGCTGAAGGAAACCTCTCTGATGAGTTGGCAAGACACCGATCTTTAAGTGTAGCAGAATAACATTAGGAATAATTTTACTGATTTTTTTTCAGTGAATTTGGTTGTGTTTGGTTCTATCCTAGGTCATTCTGGACCAACCAGTCTCTGGTTCCTGGTCATTCAGGCATGTAGAGCATAGGCTCCCTCTCATGGCTTGGATCTAAAGTTAAAGCAAACATTGGTTGGCCACACCCACAATTTCTGAGTCATCATTGCCCAGACATATCTTGCCTGTATTACAATTTCTAATTATTATGCATAAAACTACCTTAAGCATAGTTGAGCAAGTATTCTTGTGATATGGTGGAGTGTCTTTCGGGTATACGCCAAGAAGTGGGATTGTTGGGTCTTGAGACAGATCAATTTCCAGTTTCCTGGGGAACTGCTATATTGATTTCCATAGAGACCGTACAAGTTTGTACAAGCAATGGAGGAGTGCTTTCCTTGTTCTGTATTCTCACCAGCATGAGCTGTCACTTGTGTTGTTGATCTTGGCCATTTTGACAGGTGTAAAATAAAATCTTAAAGTAGTTTTAATTTGCATCTCCATAATGGCTAAGGGTATTGAACATTTTAAGTGATTCTCAGCCATTTGAGATTCCTCTATTGAGAATTTTCTGTTTAGATCTGTGCCCCATTTTTTCCCATGTTGCCTCTTTGTCTGATTGATGGTGTCCTTTGCCTTACAGAAACAATCAATTTATAAAGTTCCATTTATTAATTGTGATTTGTATTCTGCTCAGGAGCCTAAGGACTGATTGGTTTAATAAAAAGCTAAACAGCCAATAGCTGTGCAGGAGAGGATAGGCAGGACTTCTGGGTAGAGAGAAGAACTGAGAGAGGAATCTGGGGTTAAGGGAGTATTTCCCTGCAGACTTTAGCATGTTGGAAATGCCTACTGAGGAAAGATAAAGGCCACATGGTAGAACATAAATTAAGAGAAGCAGGTTAATTTGAGTTATAAGAGCTAGTTGGGGACAAGCCTAAGCTGAGGCCAAGATTTTATAATTAATAAGAAGTTTCCATTTTATTATTTAGAGGCTGGAGATCCAAAGTTATCTGACAAGAAAGCTTGCTATAAATGCTCTCAAGACTGTTCCCAATTTTCTCTTCTTTTTGGTTTAGTGTGTCTGTTTTTATGTTGGGGTCTTTGATCCAGTTGGACTTGGTTTTTGTGTGGGTTGATAAATATGGATCTATTTGCATTATTTTACATACAGACATCCATTTTGACCAGCATTATTTGTTGAAGATGCGCACCCCCCCCCATGTATCTTTCTGGCTTATTTTTAAAAGAATCAGATTATCCATATGTATGTGAGTTTGTGTCTGGGTCTTTAATTGAATTTCATTGCTCAATGTTGTCTCCTTTATGCTAATACCATGATGCTTTTATTATTATAGTTTTGTAATACAACTTGAAAATAGGGATGGTAATACCTCCATCAGTTCTTTTATTGTTCCTG
Source organism: Sigmodon hispidus (assembly GCA_004025045.1). Taxonomy (NCBI): domain Eukaryota; kingdom Metazoa; phylum Chordata; class Mammalia; order Rodentia; family Cricetidae; genus Sigmodon; species Sigmodon hispidus. Next base: position 14,582 of record PVIH01008765.1, read on the forward strand.
GTTATTTTAGCTATCCTGTTGTTTTTTTTTTTTTTTTTTTTTTCTCCATATGGAATTGAGTATTGCCCTTTCAAAGTCTGTAAAGAATTGTGTTGAGATTTTGATGGGGATGGCATTGAATCTGTAGTTTGGTTTTGGTAGGATGGCCATTTTTACTATGCTAATCCTACTGACCCATGAGTGTGGGAGATCTTTCCATCTTCTGATATCTTCTTTACTTCCTTTCTTCAAAGACAAATTTTTATCATTCAGGTTTCACTTGCTTGGTTAGAGTTACCTCAAGATATTTTATATTACTTGAGGCTATTGTGAAAGGTGGTTTTTTCCTGATTTCTTTCTTAGTCTGTTTGTCATTTGTATATAGGAGGGCTATTGATTTTTTGCTTGTTTGTTTGTTGAGTTAATCTTGAATTCAGTCACTTTGCTGAAGGTATTTATCAGCTGAAGGATTTCTGAAGTGGAAGGTCACTTATATCATTATATCACTTACAAATAATGATTCTTTTATTTCTTTCTTTCCAGTTTGTATCCTCTTGATCTTTTTTGGTTGTCTTATTGCTCTAGTTGAAATTTCAAGTACTATATTGAATAGACCTGGAGAGAGCAGACAACCTTGTTCTGTTCCTATTTTAAAGGAATTGCTTTAGTTTCTCTTTATTTAATTTGATGTTGGCTGTAGTCTTGCTGTAAAGTGCCTTTATTATGTTTAGGAATGTTCTTTGTTTTCCTAATCTCTCCAGGACTTTTATCATGAAGGGTATTGGATTTTTTAAAAGGCTTTTGTTCAGCAGCTAATGAGATGATCATATATATTTTTTTTCTTTCAGTTTGTTCATGTGGTGAATTACATGGCCACATTGGTAGGTTTTTGTTTCTTGAACCATCCCTGCATCTCTGGGATGAAACCTACTTTTTTTTTTTTTTTTTTTTTCTGGTCCAGTCTATTTGGTGTTCTGTGTGCTTCTTGTACCCTTATAGAATGTCTTTTAGGTTAGGAAAATTTTCTTCTATGACTTTGTTGGAAATATTTTCTGGGTTTTGAGCTAGGATTCTTCTTCCTCTATTTCTATTTGGTCTCTTTACAGTCTTCTAGATTTCCTGGATGTTTTGTGTCAGGAATTTTTTAGATTTACTATTCTCTTTGACCCATTTCTTCCATCATATCTTCAATGCTCGAGCTTCTGTCCTCCATTTGTTATATTTTGTTGGTGAAGCTTGCTTCTGTAGTTCCTGTTTTTATTCCTAAATTTTTAATTTCCAGAATTCCCTCTATTTTGGGTAATTTCTTCTATTTTCATTTTCATGTCATGAACAGTTTTATTTGTTTCCTTCAATTGTTTGTTTGTTTTTTGGCTTTTTTTTTTTTAAATAAAGGGACTTATTCATTTCCTTCAAGTGTGTGTGTGTGTGTGTTTTCTGGCTTTCTTTGAAGGATTTATTTATTTCCTCCAATTGTTTGTGCTTCCCTGGGTTTCTTCAAGGGGTTTTAAATTTCCTCTTTAAGGACCTTTATCATCTTCACATAGTTGATTTTAGGGTCTTTATCTTGTGCTTCAGCTCTGTCTGAGTATTTGGGACCTGCTGTGGAGGATAGCTTGGGCTCTGGTGAAGGCATATTTCCCCGCTTGTTAACTATGTTCTTATGCTGATATCTGTAGGGTGATTATGGATGTAGGTGCTCATTTCCGGGTTTGTCTTGGTTGGATGGGAGTTTAGTTCCTTGGTTTTGGCTTCCTCTCTGGATTTTCAGAGAGTGTGTTGGCTGTGTGTTGCTGGTTTTACTGACTTGCTAGGCTGGTGTGTTCACAGGGAATGCTTGTTGGTATTGGAGGCTGGGATTGGGGGAGGCCAGGGGGAGATGGTGTGTTGCAGTGCTAGGGATGACCCTAAGAATTGGGTCTGGGGGAACAGAGAGTAGAGAAGGTCTGTATACCTACATGGTCATCTGGCAGGCATAGCCTATGGTTAAGCAGTGTGTGTGTGTGTGTGTGTGTGTGTGTGTGTGTGTGTGTGTGTGGTGTCTGCCTGAGTTGGGTGTTGGGACATGGCCATTAACTAGGGAATAAGATGAGGGGGATATAGTCTGTGGGATCCACAGGAGGTATGGACAGGGGGCAGGGGAAGCTTTAGCTGGCAACCCTGAAAGTTAGGTCTGAGGTGTCAGAGAGTGGAGCAGGTCCACAGGCAGCCTACCTGTTCTCCTGGCTAGTTTTTGGTTTCTTAATCTGTGAATGTTTGTCAGCTTAATGTTTATTAATTTGTTAGGGGTGATTTTTCTGTCATGCCAGATCTGGAATGTGATGCCTAGTCATCTTTAGAAAGCATATTGTTCTAGAATGTCAGCAGAGTGACAGTGTTTTGACAGTGTGTAGTTGCTGAAACTTGTATTTATGCCCAACTATAACCTTGTTCTTAAGAACAAAATGCCAGTTGTTTTCATTGTAATGTTTGAAGTAACATAGTACTCAAATTTCATATTGTAGCCTGGCCAAAGTATAATCTTAAGCAGGTTTTTTAGTTGAAGTGGCAAATAAATATTAAATGACAGTTGCTGTGGTTATACCTGGGTTTTGTGTGGCTGCTGGGCATCTGAACTCAGGCCCTGCCACAGGAAACACTCTACCCACCCAGCACTCCAGCCTCCCCTGTGACAGTCTTCCTGGACGAGGCTGGACTTTTCCCCAAGCTTCCTAAAATGCTATTTGTCGGTTACAATGTCTGCTATCATGTTTTGTGACACTAATCACTACCAGAATTCCTGTGGATTTATTGAGTTTAGTTTATTGAGGAGTGTCTTTTAATGTACTGAGTTAATAAGGTAGCAAAATTTTAAGATGTGCAGAAAGAGGTTACCGAAATGGAAATGTCAGATAATTTTATTGAGGATGTACAGTGTGCGTATTAATGACTCAATAGGAAAAGATTGAGGGAGATCCACTCTAGTGTTTCCTATTGTTGAGATAGTCATTTCATACTAGATTGTGGTTTTCTGTTGCCTTATGTAAGGATGGCTGCATATGGGGCTTATGGGAATTTGGAAAGTTAGCATGAGAAAATAACCTTTAATAGCATTTAGGATTATGAGGAAGGGACAACGCCCCCCCTCCCAGGTAATTTAAATGTGTGAAAGATGAGAGTCAATTCTAGTTCTATCTACCCAGGAAGAGATTTTAGGGGTGTTGGCAAAGCTGTTAATATGTTTGTCTCAGTCTGACTCCAGGGTGGAGAAACCAGAGCGACTGAGTGACAGTTTGTTTTGGATATTGTTCTGTGGACCCCTGGCCTTCACCTGACACCAAGGTCCTGGTTATCTGGGGGAAGATTCATGGGTACAGTCTAGACCGCTTGTTTTATTTTACCTCCTTGTCAGGATCATGTTCTTGTGTTTTACACTTCAAGGTGACACTCAACATAACCCAGAGATAGAATTTCAAAGCATATTTGTTCATGCTTTAGGCAATCTATCCCTGAAATATCTCAGAGATGAGGTCACTACTCTTTGAAGAATTTCCTCATCATAGGTTATCAAGTCCAAAGTCCATCATGTTTCTGCCTGGTTGGTGTGTGTGTGCGTATGTGTGTTATAGTTTATTGGATACACTTGACCTAACTACCTGTATGACATGTACAGTGTTTTCCTTTCGCATCCTGGAGTTAGGGATAGCGAGCTCTGCTGCACACTATCTTAATTGGATTCTGTTCTGTGGAATGGTATGTTTTCTAATTTGTAATATTTTGTTTACTATGTATTGCTGGTCTTGTCTAGTGTCGTAACTTTGAGCATTTTACCATTGTGGTCTGCTCTCTATAACAGCTCGAGTTCTTTGGGACTGAGGTTGAGCCATGATGGCAATAGTAGTATTTAGAACCCCAGCTCTGGGACCTTGGTCGTCTTGGAGAGGGAAAAGGAAGCAGTAAATGAGAATACCCTATAATTGTTCTCACATCCTCCTCCTTACTACATTATGATCCTGCACACCACTGTATGAACTGTTTTTCTCATCGGTTCAGCTAAATATCTGGCTAAAAGCAGCTTAGCAGACTCACAGTTCAGAGGAATGCTGTCCATCATAGTTGGGAAGACAAGACAGATTTTCCTTTTTGCTTAAACCAGAACCCTAGACCCTACGATAGTGTCATCATATTCAGGGTGGCACTTTTTTTCAGTTAAATCCTCACAAACATGTCCAAAGGTGTACCCTATTGAAGTCATAATGTCTGTATGTCCTTCTTATATTTTTCCTTTACTTTATATATATATTTGAAATGGTGCTGTCCTGCCCAACAATGCCATAGATGTACTTACTGTTGTTTTGGGATAGAGTCTCACTATGTAGTTTTTGGCTAGCCTGGAAGTTGCTCTATAGACCTGGCTGGGTTCTCATTCATAGACATTAGTCTACTTATGCTTCCAGACTGGTTGGATTAAAGGCATTCACTTGCTTCTTGTTTTAGCACTTTGGTGGCAACCAACTCTTATATGCTTGAACCAATCTCAGAGAGTAGGCATCACAATCACTGTTGCTTCAAGCCTGGACATTGTGTACATCTCATAATCTATCTCCCATCCCAGTGAAACCCATCTCTAAACAACACAATGCCTGGGGCTGAGAAGATGGAGAATTCTTTCCAAATGTTGATGCCCTCAGTCCAAAGAGACTATAAAAGACTTTGAATGATCTCTCAAATCTATTAAATCAGTACACTTCAAAGTTTTATTTTAAGCAATTTTATGCCTCAAGGGAGTATTTGTATGATTTTTAGAAATAGTTTAAAAGCTGTCTTTCAGAGGTCATATAAAATAAAATGTCTGGTATATGTTTTTTACTGGTTTTACCCTTTCATTTTGGTAACTTGCTTTTTAAAATGGGAATTTGGTAATATTAAAGTCTAAAGCTGAAAATTTATGTTTATCCCTACTCTGAGGTATGTGTGGTCGAGGCATTAGGATGGTGTTTGGAGACCCAAGGATGTAAGTCAATATGGAGTCTTTAGAAGACTTCATGGAGGAAGTAGCATATGTACTAGCTTTTGAAGAGTGTGCAAGCTAGGAGTTTGTCATGGTAGAGCTGAGGATATATGATGATGAGGACGGCATAGGCAGGGGTGAGAACACGTTAAGAGCGGCAGACAGTAAGTCACTTAGTGCTGTGGGATTATGTTCTGGTACGCTGTAAATAGTTGTTCCTCCTGCTGGTTTAATAAAACACTGATTGACCAGAAGGCAGTCAGGAAGTGTGGGTGGGGCTACCAGGAAAAGAAAACTTCAGGAATAGAAAGAACAGAGCAGAGATGCCAGGAGACACTGAGGAAAGAAGTTGATATGCTACTCTGAGAAAAGATACCAAGCTGCATAGCTAAACAAGATAAGAATTATGGCAAGAAGGCACCTGATCCCCCGTCCAGAAGGTTGCTTTCCAGGACCAGGGTCAATCTGTAGAGACTGATCACAGACTCTCCTTAGCAGACAGGACTAGTGTTTGGCAGTGAGGGGCTCTTCCAGCCACACCTAAAAGAGGGGACATTGCTCAGCCGGTCCCGCCTCCAGAGCAAACTGCATCATCATCAGAGAAGGACTGAGGCTTTGAAATTCAGACCCCTGTCCAGAGCAGAGTCAGAGATCGAGCAGACCCCTTGCTCAGAGGAGACAGGAGACACACAAGCCCTCTTGTCACAACTGACTAGGAGCAGCCTAATTGTGAATCACTGAAGCCATGGGTAGATGCCAGTGCAAAAATAAATATAATAATGTAAAGAACAACAAGGCAACTCCATAAGAAACTGGTGCTTCTACAACTATAAGACCTGAACAAAGCAATGAAGTGGAAACAGAAGGAAGCAACACCAAAAACACCTTTATGAAGATTATTGAAGCCTTCACAGAAGATATTAAAAATTCCCTTAAAGAAATAGAAGAAAATACAAATAAAATTTTGGAAGAGATGAACAAATTCTGGAAAGAAAACCAAGAAAAGGTAAACTAAAAAATGAAAGAAACATTCCAGGAACTAAAAACTGAAATAGAAGCAATGAAAAAGGCACAAAACATCACTCAGCTGAATCATCTCTGGGTCAAGGAAGAAATTAAGAAAGAAATCAAAATCTTCCTAGAATTTAATGAATGAATCCCAAGGTACCCAAACTTGTGGGACACAATGAAAACAGTCTTAAGAGGAAAATTCATAGCACTAGATGCCTATATGAAAAGCCTAGAGAAATCCCACACTAGAGACCTAACAGTGCAGCTGAAAGCCTTAGAACAATTAGAAGCAAACTCACCTAGAAGGAGTAGACAGCAGGAAATAATCAAACTTAGAGCTGAAATCAATACAATTGAAACAAAAAGAACAATACAAAGAATCAAGGAATCAAAGAGTTGGTTCTTTGAGAAAGTCAACAAGATAGATAAACACTTATCCAACCAATCAAAAAGCAGCGAGAGAGAGAGTATCTAAATCAACAAAATCAGAAATGAAAAGGGGGACATAACAATAGACCCCCAGGAAATCCAGAGAATTATCAGATCATACTTTGAAAATCTATATTCCACAAAAATGGAAAACCTAGAAGAAATGGACAGCTTTTTGGACAGGTACCATCTACCAAAATTAAATGAAGAACAGATTAATTACCTAAACAAACCTGTAACCCTTAAGGAAATTGAAGCTGTCATTAAAAGCCTCCCAAGTAAAAAAAGCCCAGGTCCAGATGGTTTCAGTGCAGAATTCTACCAGACATTTAAAGAAGAATTACTGCCATTACTCTTCAAACTATTTCACACAGTAGAAACTGAAGGAATATTACCAAATTCCTTTTATGAGACCACAATTACCCTAATATCCAAGTCACTCAAAGGCACAACAAAGAAGGAGAATTACAGACCAATTTCGCTCATGAATATTGATGCTAAAATTCTCAACAAAATTTTGGCAAACCATATACAACAATATATAAAAAATATCACCCACCATGACCAAGTAGGCTTCATCCCAGAAATACAGGGATGGTTCAACATACAAAAAACCCTAAACATCATTTATCATATAAACAAATTAAAGGAAAAAGCCCACATGATCATATCCTTAGATACTGAAAAAGCCTTTAACAAAATCCAACACTCCTTTATGATAAAAGCTCTGGAGGGATGAGGAATACAGGGACAATCTCTCCATATAATAAAGGTGATTTACAAGAAACCGACAGCCAACATCAAACTTAATGGAGAAAAACTCAAAGCAATCCTACTAAAATCAGGAACTAGACAAGGATGTCCTCTCTCCTCTTATCTATTCAATATAGTTCTCGAAGTTTTAGCTAAAGCAATAAGAGAATGAAAGGAGATTAAGGGGGTACAAATTGGAAAAGAAGAAGTGAAACTATCTCTATTTGCAGATGATATGATTGTATACATAAGTGACTCACAAAATTCTACCAGGGAACTTCTACAGCTGATAAACACCTTCAGCAGTATAGCAGGATACAAGATTAACTCAAAGAAATCAGTAGCCCTCCCATACATTAAAGATAAAAGGACTGAAAAAGAAATAAGGGAAACATCACCCTTTATAATAGCTGCAAATAGCATTAAATACCTTGGAGTAACTATAACCAAAGAAGTAACAGATCTATTTGACAAAAATTTTAAGTCACTGAAGAAAGAAATTGAAGAGGATATCAGAAAATGGAAAGCTCTTCCATGTTCCTGGATAGGTAGGATCAACATAGTAAAAATGTCAATTCTATCAAAAGCAGTCTACAGATTAATGCATTGCCTATCAAAATCCCAACACAATATTTTATGGACCTTAAAAGAACAATACCCAACTTCATTTGGAATAACAGGAAAGCCAGGATTGCCAAAACAATTTTGTTCAACAAAAGAACCTCAGGAGGCTCCCCAACTTCAAGTTATACTATAGAGCTATAGTAATAAAAACAGCCTGGTATAGACATAAAAACAGACTTGTGGATCAATGGAATCGAACTGAGGATCTGAGCATTAACCTAAAAACCTATGAACACCCAATCTTTGACAGAGAGGCCCAAAATATTCAATGGAAAAAAGATAGTATATTTAACAAATGGTGTTGACATGACTGGTTGGTAGTGTGTAAAAAATACAAATAGATCCAAGCCTATCACCCTGCACAAAACTCAAATCCAAGTGGATCAAAGACCTCAACATAAACCCAGCAACACTGAACTTGGGAAAAGAAAGTGGGAAGTACCCTCCAACCCATTGGCACAGGCGACCACTTCCTAAATATAACACCAGTAACACAGGCACTAAGAACAACAATCAATAAGTGGGACCTCCTGAAACTGAGAAGCTTCTGTAAAGCCAAGGACACTGTCAATAGGACAAAACGACAGCCTACAGAATGGGAAAAGATTTCCACCAACCCTCCAAGTGATAGAGGACTGATCTCTAAAATATATAAAGAACTCAAGAAACTAGAGCCTAAAACCTTGAATAACCCAATCAAAAAATGGGTTTCAGAACTAAAAAGGGAATTCTCAGCAGAAGAATTACGAATGGCTGAAAGGCACTTGAAAAAGTTCTCAACATCTTTAGCCATTAGAGAAATGCAAATCAAAACAACTTTTATATACCACCTGACACCTGTTAGATTGGCTAAGATAAAAGACACAGATGACAGCCTATACTGGAGATGTTGTGGAGCAAGGGGAACACTCCTCCATTGTTGGTGGGAGGGTAAGCTTGTTCAGCCACTCTGGAATGCAGTATGGTGGTTTCTCAGAAAACTTTGAATCAATCTTTCCAAGGATCCACCAATACCACTTCTGGGTGTATACCCTAAAGACACACAGTGGCACTCCAAAGGCATTAGCTCCACTACGTTCATATCAGCATTATTCTTAATAGTAAGAACCTGGAAGCAACCTAGATGCCCCTCAACTGAAGAATGGATTAACAAACTGTGGTACATCTACACAAAGGAGTAAGCAGTAAGAAAAAAATGATATCCTAAAATTTACAGGCAAATGGATGGATTTGGAGAGTATTCTCCTGAGAGAGGTATCTCAAACCTAGAAAGATAGGCAGGAGATGTACTCACTCATTAGTGGACTCTAAACAAGAAAGCAAAAAGCAAAGCATGTCCAAGCTGCAAACCACAACCCCTGAACAGCTTTGGATTGAAACACCTGGGAGTGGCACCTTGGATCCCATTCCCCCTAGAGGAACACCTGACTCAGTCTTGATGTTGGGGGTGAGGAAACTGGATCTGCCAGGAGTGGATGCTGAACTGAGCAATATTGGAACCTTGGGACCTCCTGCCCATGCTGGGGAGTGGATAGGGAGATGTGGAGAAGAGAGAGTGACTGGAGAAGGTGGGAGGGGGAAGAGACCTTGAATAAGGATATACATGGATTGAATATGTGACTTTATTCATAAGAAAAAGAAAAGAAAGAGAAAAAAAGAAAAAAAATTATGAGTTCATTTAAAAACAAGAACCAGGTAACAATATGTTTGGGCCATAGGCTGATCAATATGGAATTAATGTAAGACTTTGTGTGATTATTTTGGGCTAAGCTGTAATGGAGCTGTGAGCGGATCAAAATCTCAGGACTAGGCCAGAAAGCCCAGGGCAGAAACTTATTACAATTTAGTATGGTTGAAGTAATTGTCATTGTGGGTTATTTTAAAGAGGGAGAGGAGAGCCAGAAAGGTTGGTGAAGGGCCTGTCATAAATGTCTTCATGTGTTGAAGAGTTGAAGCATGCTTCAAAGGCTTTGAGAAGCCATCATAGCTTTTTCAGTGCTTAATGACACAGTTTCATGTTCTAGGAAGATCCTTTGGCAGCTGTGTGGGTGAAAGGTAAAGAGGGGCCAGTTAGTGAGCTCTTTCCATGGTCTAGGTGAGATGTGACGGGTCTGGTTAAATATGTGGCAGTAGAATTAAGGAGGATAAGACTTAACTGGGTAGTGTTAAAGAGACCAATGATGGAGTATGCCTGTGACCCCAGCCCTCCGGGCCGGGCCAGAGGGTCATGAGTTCTAGGGTAGCCTGAGCTCTGTAGAGAGAGCCTGAGAGCCGGAAGAACAAGAGGTGCTGGGGTGGAGAAGATGAAAAAGTGTGTGTGTGTATGGGCATTGGCTGAGATAAGTGGTTGGTTCTTTACTATAGATGAGTTAGGTAAAGGTACTCAGGACTTTAGACAGTTTTTACTATTACTCAAAATAGAGCTGATAGAAAGGAATAAATTTAAGTAAAATGTGGTGAATTAAGGCTTAAATACGTTGATTTTTGACATCTAGAAGGTTAGTAGGTGGTTTATTATTTATATTTCAGGAGAATTCAAGAGAGAAGTCTGCAAAGGTAAGGAGTTAGGAGTTTGTGTGTGTGTGTGTATGTGTGTGTTGTTAAATTTTTCCCAGGGAGACTTAAACAATATTTACCTTTCTTCCCAAGGTCCCATTGACAGATTGAGCCATGATTTCACCAAAGTTCCCTCTGGGGAGCCAATGAGTTTATTGGGTCTACTGAAGTGGGGCTTACTTACTGGTGGTTCCTCACTGGAGCTCATGTTTGGGCTGCATTTCTTAATCTCTCCTATTGGACTCCAAACTCTTTTAATATGGACGTATGTCTTGCCCATCTTTTTCCCTAGATCAAATCACTGTACTGTAATAGAGATGTCCAATAAATGATTCCTAAGTGATAGATTTCCCAAAGGTCTGACACAATTCTTCAAGAAGCACAATACAAGCTATACTCAGAATTTTTCAAAACAGTATGAGTTCCTTTTAGCAGGGATGAGAGCTTTCTTGTAGCCTTGTAGGTGAACCTCCATACTTTCAAGGATTTTATACTCTATCTCCTCCCCAAGGCAGAGGCAATTAAGAGTTGTGAACAGCAGATGGGGAAGGCTGGGTTCTCAAGTGAGTACCATGTGCTCCCTCTCCTTCAGGGCTGCAAACGGTCACCTAGGTCCAGGTGTTAGCATCGTTTGGCAGAGATGTACAGCCCAACTCCTCCATATAGTAGTTGCTTGGCTCAGAGGATACATGTGAAACACAGTATGAATATGTGCAAATATATGTTTGTGCATATGTTTATGTGCTTGCATGCATATGTGTATATGTATGTGCATCTGTGAGATATTATTAAAGTTAGTTTATATCTAGTGGACTTCAATCAATGATAATTTGCCACTCAGGAGAAATGTGGCAATAACTAGAGGAATTTTTGATTGACATAACTGGAGAATGCTATTGGCATCCAGTGGGTAGAGCCCAGGGATGCTGCTGAAGACTCTACGCACTCAGGACATCCTCACCCAGAAACTCTCTGGCTGAAAGCATCAGCTGCTAAAGTTGAGAAAAAGTTTTTAAACAAAGTAGCTCAAAAATTCTAGAAAGTCAATTATTTGACTTAGAACAGAGCTTTGGGAAATCTGAACCAACGGAGACCTGGGAAATAACCATTGAATACACAAAAAGAAGGCAGAGAAATAGTGGCTCTCAAAAGTCAGGGAAGGAGATAATTTTGGGATGAAGTACACAGCAGCTTTAAGTGGCTTGAAAGGAAATGAGAATGGAAAGTTTCCTTGTAAGCTTGATTATATAGCCATATCTTCAGTGTACATAGCTATTGTTTTGAAGAATTCTGAGTATAGCTTGTATTGTGCTTCTTGAAGAATTGTGTCAGACCTTTGGGAAATCTATCACTTAGGAATCATTTATTGGACATCTCTATTACAGTACAGTGATTTGGTCTAGGAAAAAGATGGGCAAGACATATGTCCATATTAAAAGAGTTTGGAGTCCAATAGGAGAGATTAAGAAATGCAGCCCAAACATGAGTGCTATGCCTCAGTAGTGTAAATTAAATCAGGTATTTTGGCATCTCCAACCTGGTATCTATCAATCAATCTATCTACCTACGTACCTACCCACCTGTCTGTGTATTCATACTACAGCATGCTTGTGGAGGTCTGAGGACAGCTTTATGAGTTGGTTCTTTCCTTCCACTCCGTGGGTTCTGGTGATCAAGCTTAAGTCATAAGACTTGGTACCAGGTCCTTTTAGTCACTGAGCCATTTTACTAGCCCTCTTGTTAATTCTTTCATGGCCGAAAGTTCTGTTGATAGTTTTTGCTGCTACATATCTTTTTATTAATGGAGCCTTTGAAGGGCCAGCCTTAAAATCTTCCAGGGTTCAAAAAAAGACTCTATAATAAGCAAAGAAAAACTAAAACAAAGGAATGAGTCTACTCACATATTGCACGAATTCTATTTGGCATTATAATAAAAACCTGGAGCCAGATATTGTGGAAAAGCTGAAATATCAGAGACAGAGAGAGAGAAACAAACCATAGCTAATTTTTACCCAGCCAACTCTTCATGCCCATCTTCCGGAATCCTCTCCCTCCAACCTCTTCATCCTCAGGCATAAAGGGAAGTGGCAGGGGAAGCTGATCTCTTCTCTTCTCTCCCTCTGTTATTTTACTTCCTGGTTCAACTTTCTAGAGCTAGAATTAAAGGTGTGTGCCACCACTGCCTGGCTTTTAGGCCTTGAGCTCACAGAGATCCAAATGGATCTGACCTCTGAGTGCTGGGATTAAAGGTGTGGGTCACCACTTTCTGACCTTCCTGGGTTGGCTCTGTGGATGGCTGTCTTCTGATATTTCAGACTTTTTTTTATTAAGTATACTCTCACACTGTTTTCTTTCTGTGCACATCTATTTATTGTTCTACTCTGTTCTTTCTGTTCTCAGTCTCACTCCTCTTAGTTTCTCTTTGATCTCTCCTAAAATCTCTTCTTCTACATGTAGTAATTAGTTTCTGGCCTGGCCTTTCCAGCCTAGTCCTGAAGTACAGACCTGCTCTGCCACTTAGCCCCAAATAATCACACAAAGGATTACATTAATTTCATGCTGATTGATCAATGATCTATGGCTCAGACATATTGCTAGCTCTTTCATCTTAACCAATTATTCTTATCTTGTTTAGCCATGTGGCTTAGTACCTTTTCTCAGGGCAGCATCCTGGTCTCCTTTCTTATGGGTCTGCTGCCATCTCTGGCATCTCTTTCTTTACCCAGGGTTTTCTTAGTCTGGTAGCCCCACCTACACTTTCTGTATGCCTCCTGGCCAATCAGTGTTTTGGTAAACCTGTAGGAGGGACAGATATTTACAATGTACTAGAACATAATCCCACAGCATCTACAGGAGCCTTGAAGCAATAGAGAAAACAACAAGAGTTACCTTCCATTGGTCAACATGGGGTTTCAAGGTTGCAGGAGTAAGACTGACCAAATGGGGGCCGGGCACAGTGCCCAGCGACAAACTTTGAGACACAGGTCTGTTGTCAGCAGACTTGGAAAGCAAAGAATTGGTATGCTTTTCTCAGGATGTTTTGTGTTGATAACCTTGGTAAGATACCTGTGACTCTGATCTTGTGTGTAACCATAAAGTTTTCCACTTACAATCTATTTACAAAGTCCTTTAGTCTAGTTTGAACTTGCTTTGAGGTTAAAATTAGCTAAATGTGTGATTTGTGTTAGATTGAGGAAAGATTGCTATTTTCTTGTGTTAGTCTGAGTAAAATTAACAAAGCAAACTTTGAGTGTCTACAGTCTTGTGGAACAATAAATTTACTTATGAAGCATGTCCTAGTATATATTCTATATACCAGAAATGTATAGGTTAAATAGATGTCACCTTTCTGACCATTCATGAATATATTGTGTACTCATAAGATTAGGATATAATTATAGGATTTTATATGTATCATATAAAATGCATGATAATGGGGAGATATCATTGCAGTAATTGCACAAGAAGTCATAGATGGAGGCAACAATATCAGAGTTGGTGGTCTGTAAGCCTTGCCTGACCAAGGTACCCCATCAGAGGGACATTCCTCTGGTGAGTTGACATCTGAATTATCAATTTCCATAAGCTATATTTGCATCATGGCCCACAGCAGATCGTGACAATGGCATATAACAGTCTATAGCATAAAGAAAGTCAGAGTAGCAGATAGTCTGTTATTGCTTTCCTCCATCTCCCCTCCTTTGCCCTCTTTCTTTCTTCAGAATCATACTGTTGTAATATAATATTTTGTACACTGTGAAGAAGTGTCATTTGAATTGGTTTAATAAAAAGCTAAACAGCCAATAGCTAGGCAGGATTTTCATGGCAGAGAGGATGCTGGGAATAAGTGCAGAGTTGCCAACGACAAATAGCAAGCAGCATGAACATTTCAAAGTACAGGTTACTGAGCCATGTAAAAGAAGTAGATTAAAAGAAGTGAGTTAATTAAAGTTATTGAGCTCGTTAGAAAAAAAGCCTAAGCTACCAGCCAAGCTTTCATAATTAATGAGAAGTCTTCACATGGTTATTTGGGAGCTGGCAGCTGGGACAAAAAAAAATTTGCCTACATCATATTCTGTAGACTAAACTGGCTTTGAATGAACCCAGTTGAACTGCTAGGCTCATGCATTACCCTCCTAAATGCAGGAATTATAGGAGTGATCTACCTACCACTTCTGCTAAGTCCATGGTCTTTCTGATCAGTTGATTTTCATGAAATCATACACACACCCCTCACATTTTATTGTTCTCCACATTTAGTGTATTTTGAAGGTTTGTTTGTGATAACCTGAATTATTTGCCTTATGTGACACTTGGTGTTGTTTTCCAACAGCATGTGAGCACATATGTCTGTCCTGTTTTTGTAGTCCTGGTCATAGTTCAGACTTTGTCATCATTACACTTACTATGTGATGTGTGACAAATGATCTTGGTTGTTATGGTTGCAATTGTTTTAGGTGCTGTGAATCAAACCCATCTCAAGATGACAAATTTAACTGATACATGCGTGAGCTCTTTCTGCTCCCCTGACCAGTGGTCACCATCTCTCTCCTCTTCATCCTTCCTATGCACTGAGACACAGCATGTTGAAATTTGACCCTTGGTGACCTCTAAGTGTCGAAGTGAAAGAAGGAGTCACACTCTCACTTCATATCCAAAGCTAACAGTGATTCAGCTTAGTGGGGGCATGCCGAAGATAAAAAGGGCAGAGTGTTGGGCTTCTTACCACCCAACAGCCAGGTTCTGAAAGCAAACGGGGAGTCTGAGAAGGAAGCTGAAGTGGTTACTACAGTGACCAGTTTAACAGTAAGAACCCAGCAGCCTTGTCGCTGATGTGGATGACTTCAGTGGACTAGGTAGAAGACTGAACAGCCACAACATTTGCTAAAGCCAAAGGCTGTTCCAGACAAGGTCAGAATTGTCTTCTGTTCCAGAAAGGCTGAGATACAGAGGAAAGCTGCATGGTAGAAAGTTGAAGGAAAGAAGCTTTCACAGTATGAAATGCACTAGGAGTGGCCAGTGCTCCTGATGGAGTTACAGCAAGTTATCCAGAAGCTTCAGCTGAGCTAATGGATGAAGGTAGCTTTGCTTCACCACAGATTCACACCATAGATTAAAGAGCCTTCTACTGTCTATATATCAATGATTCACTGTAGTAGCACAAATTTGGGTTGTAAGAAAAGAAGACTCTGAGCCAAATATTGGGGGAAGGCTGAAATATCAGAGAGAGAAAGCACCACAGTCAATTCTTACCAAACTGTCTTGCAACTTCCTCAGCCTCACTCCTGGTCGCTTCTGCCTGTTGATTCTGCCAGCTTCTGCTTCTTCTGGGTTTCTACAGCCCTTATATACCCTATCCCATCCAGGTTGGGATTAAAGGTGTGTAGCCTTGAACTCACAGAAACAGAAGTTCTGTCTCTGGAGTTACGGGATTAAGGATGTTGGTCCCACTCCTGGCTTTCCCTGTGCTGGGATTAAAGGTGTGTGTGACTGACTCAGCTATTTATCCTTGTATTCAAGGATCAAGAATTTCCTGAGCTGTCTGCGTAGGATTTGACTGTGTGGTCTCTCTGATATCTCAGGATTTATTAAATACCTAACAAATATCTACAATTCACATATAGATTAAATAGCCTTTTCCTGTATGTATACCACAGATTTGCAGGATAGATTAAATAGCCTTCTACTGTAAGGAGACAGAGCAAACCTTTACATAGGACAGTATGTAGCTTCAAAGGGCAGGCTTCCTGTGACTTTAACTTATTTTCTGGTTTGATCTCCATAAGAACATCTTGTTTTAATTCTGTTTCCTTTAAGGACCTTTAAAATATTTGTATAGCATGATCAGGTTTTTTTCTTAGGTAAGCAATTTCAAGTCTTTGGCATTTTCTTAGATGATACATTTATCAATATATTTTAGTTATCTGCATCACTTTTAAAAGTATCATACTTAAATGAGATTGCCCAGGTATGAGCTTTAGTCTGTGGCACATACTGAAAGGAACATAAATAATCAGTGAGCTTTCAGTCACTCAGTGATAACTAGTGAGCACCACAAGAGGACTCGGAAAAGCTGCCTTCTGTCCTTTGTGATATTCTACTCTGTGTTATTCTTGTTTTTATTTGAATTTTGTTTTTTTAAAACAGGATTTGCTGTGTATCCTAACAAGGTCCTCTAAGTGCCAGCCCTAAAGGAACTCTCTCAGGGTCCCAAAAAAGGTGTTACAATGATGAGAAAATCCTAATGATCTGAGGGTGAAGATGAATCAGCTCACACTGGGCTCTGTCCATACCTGCCTCTCTATTCTCTGTTTTCTTTCTCTTCTCCAAAGTTTCCAGTTTATATACACATACACTCAGCAATTCTCTGGCCAAAGCAAGGTCATGAGGCTTGAATTCTTTCAGGGTCTTTAAGGCAAATAAGAGTTTAGATCAGGCAGTGACTGTCAGGCTTCCTTTGTGACTTAAGGAGGGAGGGACTGGTAAAAGCCTCAGGGAACTCTTAAAGGGAACAGGGTCATGTGAGAGGGAGAGACCTCAAGTCAGATGGGGAATCTAAGGAGGGAAAAGGAGAATTGGTGCATTACTCCAGTCCTAAGTGTGCTAAATCATAAGCTAATCAGTAAATGAGCTGAAAGTACAAGGGCTTCTTAGTTCCAGGTTAGCTTAGGCCCATCACTTCCCTATCTGCTGGCAAAGTGAATCTGGCGACTGCTCCCTATCTCTCTAAGGGCTGTGAATCAACAATTACAGACATGTTGTAAGTCTGTGTCCTTGGGCATTTGTAAATGTCTCAAATGAGATCCCTTTGCCTGGATACTAGCACCAACCGTCTACCAATAAAGTTACTACACGAGGGCAGACTTCTAAGTTTATATTGGATTATATTGGAAAATGAAACAAAGGTTTTGACTGTGTGATTGCTTTCACACATAGCTGGGGGAAATCATCCAAATGCACTGATGCATAAGGAATTGTCCCTGTACATGATCAATACACTGCTAAATTGTGGGACTAAATCCCAAAGCTGTAATAGATGGGAAGAGCTATGGCTTCACAAGAAACCTACAGCCAGATAGCTATCCATTCAAAAGGCAATAATTCCAAGATGCCTTGTGTGATTGATAGTTTGACCCTCCATCAGAGTTCATGTTTCTGGTGGGTTGACCTTCTAAATAACTCTGAGATCTCACTGCATAATCCTGCATCCTGCAGCAGTTACCATGCTGGTCTCGAATGCATGGCAACCCTCCTGCCTCATTTTTCCAGGAGCTGGGAGTATATGCATAAGCATAAGCCTATTTAATTCCCATAATTGTAGAAGTAAGAAAATTCAAAGTGTGTTTAACACATTTCTTTCATGTTTTATCCCCTTCCTTTTTTTTAACTTTATTTATTATTTACTTATTTATTTGCCTTGGTGTTTGCCTGGAACTGGAACTACAGACAGTTGTTAGCTGCCATGTGGGTGCTGGGAATAGAACCCGGGTCTTCTGGAAGAGCAGACAGTGCTCTTAACCGCTGAGCCATCTCTCCAGCCCCCTATCCCCTTCCTTTTTGGTTATTTTTATTTCCTCCCTTCCTGCAAAAGTCTAGGTTCCTCATCCCAAAGGAGTTGTCCAACAGTTAACCACTATGGGATACTTAAATCTATGTATTACAGTTTCATTTGTGCATATTCATTAAAAACAGCCCTGCAGTCTAGAAGTTTGATTATGATATTTATCTTCCCATTTTGTTATTTAGCTACTTTTACCTACACTAAAAAATGTGGACTGTTTTCAGCATTACTTATTTAGTTTTCCTTAGAGATCATCTATCTTTTATGGTTAGTTAGGTGGTCAGGGATCATTCTTGAAAGACAGGTAATCAGTATGGTGGATGTGCCAGGGTCACCTCTTGGAGCCATGATTTATATAGTTACCTGCTGATTATCATTTTCTAGAGGATATAGTAATGAACTAGAGCATGATTCTTCTGTTGCATCTTTGCTGTCAGGAAATGAATGTGATGAGGCGTTGATCCAAATGAGAAAGAGAAGCCAGTAAAGAGGTTGGCTGAGCTTGAGCTTATGGAGAAGACTCTGTACATTGCCATCTAGAAAGCTCACACCCAGCTGCAAAGGACAGGCTTCCATATAACTTTCACTGTTTTTCTGGTTTGGTCCCCATGAGAACGAGCTATTCAAATTCTGCTTTCTTTGATAACCTTTGAGATATTTGTACACTGTGATCCTGGCTTTAAGTTTTTTTCTCCACTGAGCACCTTCAGGTCTTCAGAGAATGTCATCAGTTGAAAGCAGGCAATTAAATGCTGTGTTGGTAGAGTGCTTAAAAAATTGAAAGGATATACGCGGCAATGAGTTGCAAGAAGATACATGGGTTTGGAAACTCCCAGAAACTTTCAGGCAGGATGATCTTGAAACAGATCCCTTGGCCTTGCAGCTCTGTCTTGATTTTCTGACTAGTAATCCAGATTCTTACAGCATATCTTGATACCACCTTTAGAGATAAAGTCAATAAAGACATTAGTTTTAACATTTGTCTATTAATAATTGTGAAACTACACATCTCTTATTTAAGATGCTTGAAGCCTTTAAGAAAACATAATTGGAGAAGCTACAATGTTAGCTTTTGTTTTTGAGACAGGATCTTAGACCCAGCTGACCTCAAACTTGCTATATAAGTAAGAATGACCTTGATCCTCCAGATAGGATCACAAGCAAGGGCCGAAGGCTCTGTGCAGTGCTGTGCATTGAAATCAGGGCCTCTTGCATGGAAGGTAGCTGAGTTATATTCCTCAGGCCCTCTTTGATAATTTTAATTTGAAGTGTTTAATTAAATTAGAAATATATTGTATATTAACTGAGATGGCATTTGGTTGCTAATGAAAGAAAATCCAAATAATTTCTTTTTTAGCAGTAAAAACAAGAAACTAATTTCTCTTCCACATGAGAGGTTGGTAGCTACCCAGCACTATGCAACAATTCTCTTCCACAAGGTCACCAGGAGCCCAAATCCATTTCATTATATTTAGGAGGGTTTTAATATGAAAGTTGTAAAATAATTTGGTCAAGCTCTTCAGCCCTGTTAGAACATCTAAGATAAGCTGAAATTCAGATAATTGGATTTATTCTATCTATTAGCTATATTAAATTTACATGTGTATGTATATTTAGATAAAATTTGGTTGTTAGAATTTACAAGGGACCATGGATATAGTTGAGAAGCTTTAGACAGTTAGCTTACTTGATTTGTAAATATAGTCTTAAACAACTTAATTTAGCTAATTTTATAATTGAAGATAATTGTTTTGGGGAATTTAATCTGTAATGAATGGATTAAATATGAAGAAAATATCTAAGTAATTTTATTTCAATATTTATTAATTGTACAAACAACAAGATTTGCATGGCAAACTAAAGGCTTATAAAAGAGCTTGAAAACATGTAACTTTAGATATTAAAATAAGGAACTGTAGTATAATGGTTAGTTTTAATTGTCAGATTGACACAATCTAGAATCACTTGGGATGAGGGTCCCAGTGAAGGGTTGTCTGGATCACGTTAGCCTGTGTCCTACCTGTGTCCTGTTGATGAATTAAGGAGGAAGATCCGCCATTGTGGGCAGCACCATGACCTTGTCTGGGTCCCAGGCTGTATTCAATGTGGAGAGAGGTTAAGCACAAAGGAGCTCAGAAGCACTGTTTCTCTGTGCTCTTGGGTGTGAGGTGACTAGCCACTTCAAGCTCCTGCCTGGACTTCACTGCTGTGATAAGGTGTGACCTGTAGTTCTGGGCTAAAAGAAACACCTTCCCCTAACTTGCTTTTTATCACAGCAGCAGAAATGAAAGAAGGACACACAGGTAACAAGTTTTGCATGAAAAGCTTTTCTAAGTTAACAGAGAAGTAAGCATGAAGAAGCAACAGAAAGCCTTTTAGGCCTTCTGTAATTAAACATAAGCTTTCAAGTGTATTATACATTTCTATTGTGGAAGAGCAGGTAATGCTTTTAATCTGCGTAAAAGTTATCATTATGCTTTGGTAAGTTAGTAAATACAACAATTGTATCATCAGAAAGACCAGCCACATCCGGAGGAAGTAGTGACATGAGTGGTGGCATCCTCATGAGTCCCAGTGACTGTATTTATATCTAGAGATGCAAGCTAGCTCAGCGTCATTTTCAGATTTAATGTGCATTGGCTACTTCTTAGAGACCCAAATACTATTAAAACATTTGTGTTTTAAAACATTTGAATATTGACATTGTTCCAGATATTTGGATGTTTGTTTAAAAGTCAATCTATTTCTTATACTTCTAGGTTTTTAAAGTCTGAGTAAAATTTTTGAGGAAGAAACTATCTTATAATTTTCTCCTTTTAACTGATGGAATGGGGCAGTGTGTTTGCAAACCATGTATGTGACAAAGGGCTAAATTCAGAATCATGTGAGGAATTCAGTAGCAAGGAAGCAAGCAATCCGACTAGAAGGTGAGCAAAGATTTGAACAGACACTTCTCAAACAAGATATACAAACAAATGGCCCCACTAGTAAATGAAAAACCACTACTGTACTAATGCGGGGGAGAAATGCAAATTCAAACTACAGTGTGGTATCTCCTCACACACCTGGTTCAGTGGCGATTTTCATAATGATAGGTACTAGTGCACTCTGGCAATACAATAGACAAATACAGAAGGGGACGAGGCAGGGGAGCCAGAGCTCTGGGTCAGCCTGGGAAACATGAGAGTCTGTCTGAAAAAACACACAAAAAAGATGAGTCATAGTGTGGTTGGAGAAAGTGACCCCATGTATACTGTTGGAAGAAATGTAAACTGTACAGTGATAATGGGAAACAGCATGGAGGCTACTAAGAACATTAAAATAGAGTTATTATATGTTCTAGAAACATTTTTGGGTATATATCCAAAGGAAAGTACATCAGTATGTGGATTCTGCTTTTCCATCTTTGCCATAACATCATTCAAGAAAATCAAGCTGCAGAAAAAGAATGTCAGTGAGTAGATGAATTGATATGGAAAAGTGGTTTATATTCACAATGGAATACTACTCAGCCATGGTAGACAGCTTTTTATTTTTAGCCACACTACTGAATCTAGAAAACATTATGCTAAGTGAAATAAGCCAGGCACAGAAAGATAAATGCTGCATTATTGTATTATCTCACTCATTTGAAATCCCCAGGACCAAAGCTCAAGGGAGTGGGCAGGAGCGTGGGGACACACCACATGTGCAGAGTTTTTACCAGGCAGGGTGAGGTGGCAGGCTGTAGTGGCTGCAGGTAGTGATGAGCTTGCGCTTGGTAGGCCTGGAGTTTACATAATTTGACCAAAAAGGAAGCACATGGGGCAATCAGTATGTGAGGCATATGTGTACATTCATATGTCACTTTGTATGCCAGAAGCCAATTATCTTGTACTTATTGAAAACCAGACAGTAACAATGTAAAGTTACCTTTTCACAAATGATGCTTCTTTTCTTCAGCAATAATATTCCCAACATTATTATAGAATTTATAAGATTATCCAGTTTTTAGGGTACTTTAAAAAGTGTGATGTTTTCTTTTATTCTAAAGACATCTGGAACTAGACTAGGTCTGTGCTGTTCTTTATTGAGTTGGTTTTGGTTGCAGGTTTTTATGTAGTGATTTTGTGGGTAGTGGTAATAGTTATTTCCACATAGACTTTGTATTTTGTGAGGAAATACCACTGTGTCTGTTTTTGCCCTTATATCTGTGTCTCTGTTCTCCTTGGCTTAAGTACACATTCAGTAAATATGCCAATGAGCGAAGGGAAGCCATTCTCTTACATAGCGAATGTTCATTGAGCCTCTAAAGTACAATTTTAAAGCAAAAATAATTTACATGTCTGTTTTAGGGATATAGCTTTTTTTTTCTTTGATAATTTTCTGTTAACTGCCACAGAGGATATTCTGCAAAACAATTAATAGCTCTGCTGTTTTCATGCTTTGTGCCTGAAGTCACAAGTTCTCTGGCCTTTTTAAACATATTCTCTGGGCAGGTTTCACTTTGCTGTGGTATCATCAGTGTTGGTGGCTTTGTGCTTATTTCTTTAGAAGTCTGATTTTTTTTATTTACATGTGCTGCCATATGGACCGTGTAAACTCTCAAACCTCTAGTATAGCTGGATGGTAATAGAGTAAGGCTTCTAATATCTGTGTTAAACATTTGGGTCAAAGATTGTCTCTTAGTATTTATTAGTAATGTGTTATCTTTTAATCTTTTATAATTTTAACTATGTTTATTTGTATTCTGCAGCTATACCTTATATGTCACTCTTATTATGCAATAATATAATTCTCAGCAGTTTTAAAATAAATTTTTATTTTTATGCTCTATTAGAGTTTTATGTTTATCTTAGAGTTTTATTGCTGTGAAGAGACACCATGACCACAGCAGCTCTAAAGGAAAGCATTTAATTGAGGCTGGCTTACAGTTCAGAGGTTTAGTCTATTATAGTCATGGCAGGAAGCATGGAGGTTGGAGGCAGACAGGCAGACATGGTGCTGGAGCGGTAGCTAGAGTTCTACATCTGGGTCATCAGTCAGCAGGAAGAGAGAGCCACTGGGTCTGGCTGGAACCACCAAGCCCATTCCCAGTGACATATTTCCTCCAACAAGGCCATACCTCCTAACAGTGCTACTCTAGGTGAGCCAACAGGGGCCATTTTTATAAAATCAGCTGTATTCTGTCATTCTTGTAAACCATGTTTTGTAGATCATAGTAAGGCCAATGTCATGTCATTGGCTCTGTGTCTGTTACATGCTGTTGAAGTCCTCAGTTATCTCTCTGTGCTGGCTGTCATAATGCCACAGGCTTGTGTTACAGTGTACACATGTGTCAGCATTTCTTGGCTTGGATTGTCTTTCCCACCCTTCTGTGTCCTACATCTCACTCTAATGTATCTCCTCATGGCTATGTCCTACAGACTTTTAAATTCCTGTTCAGGAATCCTTTCAACTTATAGCTGGGATCCATTACAAGCTATGCAGGGTTGTCCTGGGCCTGGAGGCTGGATGTGACAGAGGAGGAGGGATGGGGTCAGGTGGCAGGAAGTACCTCCTGGCCAAAGTCTAGAGGTTGGGGGTAGCATGAGTCCTGGCCAAAGTTTGGAGATTGAAAGTGATGCTTCTCAAACTAGGCTGGGACACCAAGATGCTGCACTTCAGCTAGAACCAGGCTTTGTGGGGGGGTGTGAATGGCAGGATTACGTGGACTCTTTAGTCTGGGCCCTGACCCAATGCATGTAGGAGAACTAGACTGGTCAGAGAGGTTGGATGTGGGATAGAGGTGAAGTCTAATAGTGTTTGTTGAGAGGCTAGGGATTGTATTAGTTATTTTCTCACTCTTATACTGACAAAAGTTGGAGAGGTTTTTGTTTGTTTTGTTTTGTTTTTTTGCCTGCTATTTGATTTGATTTCTTCCACTCTGGTGGAGATTTCTGTCTATTGTGGTAAGGAAGGTGTAGCAGCAGGAGTGTGATGTGGCTGATCACAGTGCATCCAGTCAATCCAGTTTATCGTGCTTTGGACCTTTGCACAGGAATTAGTACTGCCCACATTCAGGGCGGGTCTCTCATTCCTGAAGCTAGACATGGCCAGAGGAGTGTTTCCTAGGTGACTCTAGCTAGTCAAATGACAATGCAGACTAATCATTACCAAGGTGAATAAGAAAAGGAGCAATTTTAATCCAAGGGTATGTAGTTTCTTAATCAAAGGGCACATGGTACCATTTAGGCTGGGGAGAGTTCTAGTGATCTGTTGTGCAGCTTATTATGCACTTCAGAATTGCCAAAAGTAGTTTAAGTGTTCTTACCATGAAGAATGATAAATTTTAGAGGTAATGGATATGCTAATTATCCCAGGCAAAGCATCCTACAAACTATGTGTGTATAAAGTGAATAAAGTGTGGCACGTGCAATGCTATACTCTGCTAAAAGATGTGTGTGTGTGTTGTCTTTGAATCCTTTTTTTTTAACTTAAATTTTTTTTCCTGGGGCTGGAGAAATGGCTCAGAGATTAAGAGCACTGACTGTTCTTCCAGAGGTCCTGAGTTCAGTTCCTAGTAATGGGCTCACAACCATCTATGATGACATCTGGTGCCCTCTTCTGTATACTGTATACATAATAAATAAATAAATATTAAAAGTTTTTCCCATACTCACCACTGCTCCTCTTCCTGCCTCTTCTTCTAGTCCTCCACCAGCTTCTCCCCTCCCTCCCCACCCCCACCTCCTGCTCACTCCTCAGATAGGGCAAGGTATCTCAAGGTGAGTCAGTTCAGTTTGAGGTAGTACCAAGTCCCTTCCCCAATTATCAAGAATGAGATTGGTGTTCCCCTGAAGGCATGGGCTTCAAGAAGCCAGTCAATGCACCCCGATAGTCTGCTCCGAGTGCAAGAGGCTCCACAAACTGCCGACTGTCTGTCATCTAACCCCACAATGGCTCTCCCTATCTGGATATCCACTTCTTTGTTGCTCCCCTTGCTCTACTATCCCTTTCTCTCATGTTCTCTTCTTACTTCCCCTTCCCCCATGATCTCAATTTTCTCAGGAGATCTCTATTTCCCCTTCCCAGGGGGCCCTATGGATATCTTTCTTAACTTCTTCCTGTTACCTAGCTGCTGGGGGTGTGATGTGTGGCTTGTACTCTGGTTACCCTTTGCTTGACATCTAAAATCCACTTATGAGTGAGTACATCCCATGCCCATCTTTCTGGACCTGTGTTACCTCACTCAGGATGATACTCTCCAGATCCATCCATTTGCCTGCAAATTTCAAGATGTCATTTTTTTTTTTCCTGCTGAGGAACCAGCATACTGATTTCCAAAGTGGCTATACAAGTTGAGATTCCCATCTGTAATGGAGAAGTGTTCCCCTTGCTCCACATCCTCTCCAGCATAGGCTGTCATCTGTGGTTTTGATCTTAGACATTCTGACAGGTTTAAGATGGCATCTCAGGATTGTTTTGATTTGCATTTCTCTGATGGCTAAGGATGTTGAGCAGTTCTTTAAGTGTCTTTCAGCCATTTGGAGTTCTTCTTTTGGGAATTTCCTATTTAGTTTTGTACCCCATTTTCCATTTGGGTTCTTTGTTCTTTTGACCTCTAGTTTCTTGAGCTCTCTGTATTTTAGAGATTAGTCCTCTGTCTGAGGTAGGGTTGGTGAAGATATTTTCTCATTCTGTAGGGTATTATTTTTGTCTTATTGACCTTGTCCTTTCTGTTACAGAAGCTCCTCAGTTTCAGGAAGTCCCATTTTTTAATTGTTGCACTTAGTGTCTATGCTACTAGTATTATATTTAGAAAGTGGTCTCCTGTGCCAATGCATTCAAGGTTATTTATCACTTTTTTTTTCTTATCAAGTTGATTGTAACTGGGTTTATGTTGAGGTCTTTGACACACTTGGATTTGAGTTTTATGCAGGGTGATAGATATGGATATATTTGCATTTTTCTATATACCACCATCCAGTTATGCCAGCATCATTTGTTGAAGATGCTTTATTTTTTTCATTATATTTTTGGTCTCCTTGTCAAAAATCAGGTGTTTATAGATGTGTGGTTTAATGTCAGGGTCTTTGATTCAATTTCATTGATTCACAAGTCCATTTCTGTGCCAGTACTAAGCTGTTTTTATTACTGTATTTTTCTCTGTAGTGTAGCTTGAAGTCAGGGCTGATGATGCTTCCTGAAGTTCTATAATTGAATAGGATTGTTTTAGCAATCCTGGATTTTTTGTTTTTCCATATGGAGTTGAGTATTGTTCTTTAGAAGTCTGTGTTGAGATTTTGGTGGGGATTGCATTGCATCTGTAGATTGCTTTTGATAAGGTGTCTATTTTTACTATGTTGATCCTACCTATCCAAGAGCATGGGTGATCTATTTTCTGATATCTTCTTTAATTTTTTTCTTCAATAACTTAAAGTTCTTGTCATACAGGTCTGTCACTTTTTTTTGTTAGATTTATCTCATGATATTTAATGGTATTTTCAGCTATTATAAAGGGTGATTTTTTTAATTTATACTTTATCCCTTTTATCATTTGTATGCAGGAGGGCTATTGCCTTTTTTGAGTTAATCTTGTACCCTGCTACATTGCTGAAGGTGTTTATCAGCTGTAAGATTTCCCTGGTAGAATTTTGGAGGTCACTAATGTACACTATCATAACATCTGCAAATAATGATAGTTTGACTTCTTCCTTTCCAATTTGTATCCCCTTGATCTCCTTCTTTTTTCTTATTGCTTTAGCTAAAACTTTGAGAACTATATTGAATAGATAAGAGGAGAGAGGACAGCCTGGTCTTGTTCCTGATTTTAGTGGGATTGCTTGAGTTTTTCTACATTTAGATTGATGTTGGCTGCCAGCTTGCTGTATATTGACTTTATTATGTTTAGATATTTTCCCCTGTATCCTTGATCTCCTCAAGACTTTCATGATGAATGAGTGCTAGATTTTGTCAAAGTCTTTTTCAGCACCTATTGAAATGACAATGAGATTCTTTTCTTTCAGGTTGTTTTCATGATGAATGACATTGACAGTTTTTCATATGTTGAATCATCCCTGCATCTCTGAGATAAAGTCCACCTGATCATGGTGGATGGTTTTTTTGATACGTTCTTGAATTTGGTTTGCCCTTATTTTTTGAGTATTTTTACATCAATGTTCATGAGTGTGATTGGTCTGTAATTTTCTTGGTTGCATCTTTGTGTGGTTTGAGTATCAGAGTCAATGTAGCCTCATAAAAAGAATTTGACAATGTTACTTCTGTTTCTCTTGTGTGGAACAATTTGAAGAGTGTAGATATTAGTTCTTCTTTCAAAATCTGGTAGAATTCTGCTATGAAATCAAAAGACCTTGGGCTTTTTTTCTCCCCCCTTGGGAGACTTTTAATATCAACTTCTATTTCCTTGGGGGTTATAGATCTACTTAGATCATTTATCTGGTCTTTATTTAATTTTGGTAAGTTGTACCTGTCCAAAAAGATTTCCATTTCTTTTAAGTTTTCTAATTTAGTGGAGTACAGGTTCTGGAAGTATGACCTAATGATTCTCTGGTTTTCCTCAGTGTCTGTTGTTATATCCCCTTTTCATTTATGATTTTGTTGATTTAGATACTCCCTCTTTGCCTTTTGGTTAGTTTGGCTAAGGGTTTGTCTATCTTGTTGACTTTCTCAAAGAACCAACTCTTTGATTCATTGATTCTTTGTATTGTTTCAATTGTATTGATTTCAGGCCTAAGTTTATTTCCTGTTATCTACTCCTTCTAGGTGAGTTTGCTTCTATTTGTTCTAGAGCTCTCAGCTGTACTGTTAAGTCTTTTGTGTGAGATTTTTTCACGTTTTTTATGTAGGCCTCTAGTGCTATGAACTTTCCTCTTAGCACTGCTTTCATTGTGTCCTGTAAGTTTGGGTATGTTATGGATCAATTGTCATTGAATTCTAGGAAGTCTTTCATTTCTTTCTTTACTTCTTCCTTGACCCAGAGGTGGTTCAATCGAGAGATACTCAGTTTCCATCAGTTTGTAGCCTTTCTCTGTTTTGTTTTGTTTTTTTTTTTTGTTGTTGTTGAACTCTAACTTTAGACCATGGTGGTCTGATAGGATGCAAAAGATTATTTCCATTTTTTAAAATCTATTCATATTTGCTTTATGACTGAGTATGTGGTCAGTTTTAAAAAGAATTGCATGGGATGCTGAGAAGAAGGTATATTTGTTTGTATTTGGGTAAAAAGTTTTCTATATATCTGTTAAGTCCATTTGAGTCATAAAATCTGTTAGATCCCTTATTTCTCTGTTAGGTTTCTGTCTTGTAGACCTATCCATTGATGAGAGTGGGGTATTGAAGTTTCTTCTATTAAAGTGTGGGGTTTAATGTGAGATTTAAGCTTTAGTATGTTTCTTTTACATATATATTAAAATATTTTTTCCTTTATTTCAGACAACCTAATGAGGCCTCTTTTGAATTATGGTATTTCTTGGTGAGTGTACTTTTAAAATTTTGTATTTTCTGATGGGTACTATTACCTTGTACAAATGAGTTATATTTTTGGATTACTGTTGCAGTATGTCTATGGGATTTTTGGTTGAAGAGACTGCACCAGTTGTTTGGAGAGGCCTTATGGTAATGTCAGCCATTGAGAAACTATTGAGACAGGTAAGGAAGCTGCATTAAGTATTATTTTACTTTGGCAAGGCTGTGGTCAGTGCATTTGCCAATGGAAGAATTGTTAAAATTTGCAGACAACATTGAGATACCTGACCGACAAAGAAATATATTTGACAGGTGGAATGTGCGATGATTAATGGTGGCTCTGAGTCCAGATTCCAACAATTCAATCTTCCCACTGCATATGAGTATAACAATCTGTTGTTTTACTTTATACTGTTTTCTGAGTCTGTTGTAGGAAGAGAAAGCCTAGTTAGGTTTATGGTTAATCTCATGGTGGTCAATAATGAATTATAGGTACCATGTGGAAATTTCTCAGATGTAGATGAACATATATAGAGCCATGACGGTTTTTGTGATTAATTCCTTCACCGCTGTTGTGATGATGATTAGTTTTACTGACTGCGGTTCTGTAGTTCTTCTTTTAGTGCATGTCAACATCATTCCTAACAAAAGGTTTTAAATATAATGTGTAATCTCAGTTTACCAGTTTGGCTAGATTTCATTTATTATTTACTTAGAATAAACTATACTTTTTCTAGGTAAATCAGAGGTTATGACTGTATTTTAGGTAAATATTCTATCTGTCACTCCAGTTTACAGTTACTTCTTATTTGTTCAGAGTCTACATTGAGCCTGGCATCACGCTGATTGTCTGTTATGGGGATGTCCAAATGATGAATATTCCTGATCTTATCCTCAGATGCTTGTGCAGCTGATGAAATAGGCCATGATTTCTGAGACTTTGTCTTTCTAACACTTGTGCTAGTGATGTTTTGAAGCATGCTTTCTGACCTGTGGTCCAGAGCCCTCTAGTGTTCCAGTGTTAAACCTTGGGCTGCATTTCCTCTTCTTTCCACCCAGATCCTGTTGGTTATTATAGTCATGTGACCAAAATGCCCCCTCCTCACCAATTCCTCTGGGCCTCTGACCTCCATTTGGCTGAGTCCAATCTTTCTGTTCTTTATTGCCAGTACTCAGAACATATAGAATAATTGTGTTAATTGCCTGTGTTACACAACTTGGCTCTGCAAAGTTAGTCATCGTCTGAACACTTCAGTCAGCTGATCTCACTCATTTCAACATTTGGCAAAAGCTCAGTTTAGAAGCCTTTTAAGAATCTGGGGAAAAGAAGCAAGTTGTATGATGTGTGACAGATACTTGGTTATTGTAATCCTTTATTACCTTTTAAAGTAGGCGGTTGTCTGTGGCAATGTCTTCTTTCTTCCTAATATTAGTTATTTGTTCATTTTTCTCTGTTATTTTCTACTGTTCATAATCTGTGCTTCAAATAACCAATTTTTGGCTTTTAAAATATTTTGTATTCTATGTCTGTTTACTACTTTATTGTGTCCTGTTTTTTCATCATTTTTTTCTGCTTTTGATCATTATGGGTGCAATTTACTCTTGTTTTTTACTAGCATCTGAAGGTAGAAACTTAGATCCCTGGACTTTAATGACTTATGTTTTCAAAGTTGGTATTTGTTTATTTATTGAACTTTTTGTGTGTAGATGTGAACCTGTATGAATTTATGTGCACTGTTGTATGTACAGGAGTCCACAGAGGCCAGGCGAGGGTGTCAGATGCCCTGGAACTAGAGTTACAGGTGCTTGTGAACTACCATGTGAGTTCAGGGAATGAAGCCCAGGCTCTGTGCAGGAGCAGTTCTTGTAGTTAGTGAGCCCTTTCTGCAGCCCTGGGAGAGCTCTTTTGTTTTGAAATAGAAGCAGTTAAGGATGTATTTTATCACTGGTCCTTACTTTTAATCTCACAAATTCTTATTTCTTTTTTAGCGTTTCACTGTTACTCAGTTCAAATTAATTTCTAATTTTCTTTTATTTATTAATATATATGATTAATTTCTAAAGAAGGTTGAATTTTCCTAAGAGCTTAATTGTATTCATTCCTAGTGAAATTTATTTTGGATAGATGTACTTTGTACTATTTTAACAGGCTTGGGAGAAGCTTTGTAGATCTGTGTATGTCATCTTTGTCAATACTCTGTGTGTTTTGGTTAGTTAGGATATACTTTATAGTTATTGTGGCTAATGTTCTGTATTTTTCATTTAGATTAGATTTATTAACAGTGTGTTCAAATCTCTTGTCTTTGTTGATTCTGTTTGCCTTGTCATTCTCTAACTTTATAACTAAAAGAAGGTTTGCTGTGGGATTATGCTCCTCTACTTGTAGGTATTTGTCCCTGCTACTGGTTTAATAAAATGCTGATTGGCCAGAAGGCAGACAGGAAGTATGGGTGGGGCTACCAGAGGTGAAAAACTCTGGGAGTAGGAAGAGTAGAGCAGAGATACCAGGCAGATGTAGAGGAAAAGTACTAAGCTACTTTGCTAATCATGGGTTAGTTTAAGAGTAAGATTTAGCAAGTAATATGCTTGAGCAGTAGACCAAACAGCATGTAATTAATATAAGACCTTGTGTGATTATTTGGGACTGTGGGTCCAGACCTCAGAGCTAGGCCGGGCCAGAAACTTCTGGCTATAGAGATTTAGATTTTGCTTCACATATTTGAAAGCTCTATTACTAGATACACATGTTTATAATTGTCATATCTTCCTTGTGAACTGACCCTTTTATTGTTATAAATTGCTCCTCTATGTCTCTGGAAAATGTCTCATTTTTAGGTCTGCTTGATGCTGACATAGCTACATGAGAATCTTGTGCATTTGTCATGATAGTTAATATTGACTGCCAAGACAGGGTCTAGACTCACAGAAGAGATGGGCTTCTGAGCACGTCCTCCAGGCACTGTGTAGATTAGTCACACTAAATGTGGGCAGTATCACAACATGGGCTGAGGGCCCAGACTGAATGAGAAGGGGAGAGGGAGCTGAGCACAAACATTGATTTTTTTTTTTTCCTACTTCCTGACTGTGGTTTCAGTGCTTTTAGCTCCCTAACGCTCTAGCAGCATGACTTCCTGACCGTAGTGAACTGGACCCCTGAAATATATACCCAAATAAACCTCTTTCCTTAAGCTGCATGTGTCAGATGTTTCATTGTTCCAATCAATACACAGTTTTCATGTAATTAAAAAATTTTATATTCTTGTATTCTTTTGGACAAATGAATTAATTTTCATTTAAATTCTCTTCAGTTTTACCTCGGTATTATATCACTGCTATAGGGTCTATAACATGTTTTCTTAGATTTTAAAAGTCTTCAAGTTGATATTTTTAAAATTCCATTTAAATTATTTTTAGTTTTAATGGTTAGTATTCTTTTCTAGCTACTTCGGAGATTATAATATATTTTATTAACTTATCACAGTTTTCTTCATGTAATGTCAGTACAACTGAGTGTGAAGGCAGGAAGATTGATTGTTTACAGTCATCTTTACTACAGAACATGTTCAAGGCCAGTTCCTGAGAGGGGAAAAATGAGCAAACAAACATCACTTGTACTGTGTAATATAAAGTGAAGATCATTGCAACAATATAGCTCCAGTTGCCATTTACAGTACTTCATATGTTGTGATATATTTTACTATAAGAATAACCTTATGAAACGCTGCTGTACAGTATACTTAGTTGTGTTTTAAATTAAGGAAACAATCTTTTATATTCATTCACAGATTTTCTTTTCTACTCTAGTAGTTTTTACCTTTTTAGATATGAGTTTTATTTGGTGTCTGTTTACACTAGGAATTTTCTTTTGTACTTTGATGAGGTGTTTATCTACTGGTGATATTTTTCATGGCTCATTTATTGGGAATGCATTTTTCTCTATATTTTCACTGTATGTAGAATTCTGATGTGACACCATTTTCCATTTTCTCAAGGTCTTAAAAGATGTCCTGTTATTTTCTGGCCCTGTTTTTTTATGAACAGAAATCTCCCATAGTTTCTCAAATGTTATCTTGTGAGCACTGTATTCTTACGCAGCCTTTGTATTTTCCTTTTAACCTTTTATAGTTCATCTTTAACTCTTTATTCTTGCCTGCCCCATAAATATTGCCATCCTAGATTTACACTCATAAAGCCTTCACTGGGGACATGGGCTCTGGCCTTGTCTGCTTGATTTTCCTCTGTTCTGCACAGTGTAGAGTTGTGTAACTCATCACACTCTTCTGAGCTTTGTTTTCTTCATGTGTAATGGGGATGGGGGAGGGCAAGGTGGGGGATGGGGACACACTCATGCTAGCTGCTTCACTGTAAAGTCTGTGAGATGTAATATGTCATATACCTAGAAAACACAGCATCATATAAATGCTATTACTATATTTTTATCAATCACTATGCAACTTTCTTTTTTTATTTTAACATTTCTCATGTTGATGGCCTTTTAGGATTGCTTCATTCCTGGAGCAAAGTCAGGTTCTTTCTAAGAGGTTCTGTGTTGCTTCTCCAGAATTTGGGGACATTTTGAACCTGAGGCAAGGTTCACTAAATTTTCTTTCAAGTTCCTGGGGCTGTTCTGGCAGTGTGAATTCAGAGCAGAAAGCTGCAAGAATGACTACTTGTGGGCCATGCTAATAAGAAGCTGCCCCAATTCCATTTTCTTCTAGCAAGGCAAAGGTTGGTAGATGGATATTTTTTTCTGAATAATGACATTTTCAGTTACATTTAAAGAAGACTTGGTCTCTTGAAGTCTCAGCAGTATGTCGGGCTCTCTCATTAGACTTCAGTCCCTTTTATGCATTTGTTTTGATAGTTTATTTCCTTGTGTAATACTTAACATAATAATGTATTTTCTTGTCAGTGCATTTTTAGATTGTGTGGAACAGTGGTTCTCCAGAATGTTACAAAAAAGAATCATTGGCTGATCTTTTAAGAACTTGGAACAGGTTATACCTCATGCTAGTTAAATCACACACTGGCTGTGACCCATGTTTTGGCACTTTTGGAGCTCTGCTTGATTATATGTAGCCTATGAATGAGTTTGGGAATGTGCTTTGCAGACCTTTAAAAGTGACGTAATCCACTGAGAATGAAGATTGAAACAGGAAAGGAGGCAGCTGATGTATAATGTGGCCATTTGGAACTTTTGGCAGAGAAAAGGCAGATTATAAGTCTTTAAGAGTAAATTTAAAGCAAGACAGTGGAGGTAGAGATACATTCTGTTTCCTAAGTTAGAGCATGGAGGGGAGTTGGCAAACAGATTGTAAGTTAAGGAAGAAGGATGTCAAATGGAAGTGTGACACCTCCCACGCACACAGTCATACCTGTTCCAGGGCACTGAAAGTTTTCAAGATGAAAGAAATATGAGAAAGGCAAAAGGAAATGGGATTAGATGAAATGTTTTAGGGAAAGAGGTTTTGTAATTCTAAGTTCAAACCTGGAATGGCCAAAGGGCAGACAAGGTAAAAATAGCATTAACTAAATTAACTTTGCCTTGTTCTTCCAGTAGAGGAAAAGGAGAATGAGTTTACTTAATCACCCTGGTTCATAGGTATCAGTGTTTGAAAACGCCATGGAGAGCTGTTCCCAGTCATTTTCTCCACTCGAAGTCAACATTTCATGAGTTGAAGGTAGGGCCATAGAATTAGCTTTTCTAAATATATTTTTCCAGGTGACTCTAAGTCTGACTAATTCTGAAATTAGTCAGTAGTGCTGAGGAAATGCTTTTTAATGTCTTCCAGAGGAATAAATGAAGATAAGGAGATGGGTGACAGGATCCCAGTGTTGCAGCCAAAGCCCACTGGTCGCTAAACATCCAAGCATTGCGGTTATCTGTAGTCACTCTGAAAGCCTGTAGACTCCACGGACAAACCTGTTGCTGGATCTAGGATTAGAAGGAGCAGTACAGAAAGTCAAGGGGGAAAATCTAGTCAAGTAATGAGAGGAGTCAAGGAAGTTAAGTTCTGTTCCCTACAAGCCACATAGTCAGGAGGAATCCAGAGTCAATGTAAACTGATGGGATCAAAAATTCAGGTTCTTTTTTGCTGTGAAACCGTGAGAAATGTCAGGTAATTGAGTTGTGTTCAGAGAGGTCAGGGCATTTAAAAGGATATGGAGTTAAGTAGAATTTGGAAGTGGGGTAATGTGAGGAAAGCCAGGTCTGCTACACTGAGAAAAGGGTCAGGGATCAAGGCATCACACAGTGGAGTAGGAGCAGGTTGCTAGATAAACTGTTGGGTACCCAGCTAAGTTTGAATACTACCAATGCACGGGATGATTTAAACTTGATGGAATTTTCTGTAATTTTTATTCTAAATCTGGCAGCCTTAGTAGGAAGTGATCTTATTAATAATGGACCAATGAAAGAGGTTGGGGGAAGCTGGGCATGCTATCAGTATGGCAGAATCCCCTGGGAACAAATCCATAGTCACACCACGGACTGGTTCTCCAGCTCAGAATGCAGGCATGAGTCTGTGCAGTGCCCTGGGCATGACTGGGAGTGGAAAGATTCCAGGGGGATGAGCCTGCCAGCCTCCCCCTTCCTGAGTGAAGGAGGGCTTGCCTGCCACTGTAACCAGCTCCACCATCCTCATTTTCAGAATACCAGAAGTGGTAGGACTGGAATTCTCTTGGTTTCTACTTGCCTGTTTCTGGCACTGTATAAGTATAGTTTCACTGTATCTTCTTGGAAGCTCATCTGTTAAAAGGAAGGAAGAAGATTGATGAATAAATATGGTGTATGTTTGGGAGTGTCTCTGTGGCGCATTGCAGAAAAGCATGTCAGTATTTAAAAACAGAAGTAGAAGACCAGTCAGATAAATACTGGAATGTCATTTTAGTACAGAATTTATTACCGTGTGTTTCTTTTTATTCTCCTCATATTTGAAATAATGTGTTTTTGTTTTCTGTTTTGATCTTAATCATTAAAGGCAGAAACATCTAGTGCCTTTTACTCAATGAATAACTATTGGCTTTTAATTTCCCTGTTAAGATTTCTGAGGAAGTTGGTTTTTTTCTCTCTCTTAGAATCTTTGAGTTTGGAAATGTAGAATATTGGAAAAATGATTTCAGTCATTAGAGAAAGAAGTTGAGAAGGAAACTTCAAAGGCTGGTGGATGGGGACACCTGCTGTGGCGCAGCATCAGCCCAGAGCCTGGGGATTCTGGCAGCCAACCTCCAGTTTCCCAAGTGTGGAGCAGGGCCAGGTTTCCTCTCCAGGGCTCTGATAATGGCATGTAATAAGTGGCTGTTTCCTAGCAACAGAAGAAGCCATTCACTTTAGCTGATCCTGCAACAGGAATGAGACATTTCCCCTTGATAGTTGGTATTAGTGATTTCCCTGACAATGGAATTTCACTTTTGAATAAGGAATGTTCTCAGCCCTCGGTTTCCTAAAGCATCTTGCCTTTCAGTTGGGCTAAACTCTGTTTAATCCTGTATAAAATGAGAAAAGACAACGTTTGAACTCCCTTTAGTACCTCTCATGGGACGAGCCAGAGGAGTTCGATACATAGTTTTTAAAAGGCAAGTGATTATACAAGAAGCTCTAATAGCAGTGTTTTTCTCAGTGTTTATAGGATAATTAACAACCAAGTTCTTTTCTGTATTTAATGTTCCCAACAATAGAGGTTTATTAGGTAATGACTAATGTGTTGTAGAAGTAAAAACATATAAAATTTTATTACCAGTACTATTTTAGTAAGAAGCCTACATAGCAAAAGCTTGTATTACCCAGTTGATGCAAACTGCTTTCTCGATCAGATCCATTATTATACCCAAAGATTATAGGCAGGCACCTATCAGAGTTTAGCTTAAGGTTAGTAGTTGTAAATATTTGTGTTTAACCGAGTCAGATTCTGAAATCCTTCCTATTGGACAGTCGTGGTAACTGTGGGAATCTGTTATGATACATGGAGGCAGCAAAACATGGCAGCTGTGACTTTGTTGTCCTTCATAGTCAGCCTCTCTATAAGGAAATTGCCTGTCTTTTTTCTTCGACACCTAAGTATTATAAAACATCTTGTTATGCTGTAAGTTTCAAAGGTTCTTAATTAGGCAAAGAGATATAATATTAAATGACATTTTTAAGATAATTAAGTTGGCTACATCTAAATACCCGAAAATGTGTTGCCTTGCAAGATGCATTCATTTACTTGGGTATTGTCATGATCAGTCTGGGGCATCTAACATATTCATTCCCCCTTGTGCTTTCTACTTCATCAGATATTCTTCATATTTAAAAGTAACTCCATGGGTCTCTGTGAAGCATTAAGAATCTCAAATACTACCGTCCTTCATTCTACCAGCTGAGCTATGGAAGTAACTACATGGCATAGCACTCAGAGACACCTGGAGAGGGCCCGGTAATCTCACAAGGGTCCTCAGTAACACTTGTTAGAGCTTGTTAAAACAGAGGCATCACAGCTAACTGGGCATCACTACGTGCTATTCCAGCAGAACCATAACGCCTTAGGTAGAAAATAAAGAGACTGAGGGGGAGAAGCTACAAAGTGTGAAGAAGCAGAAGAGCCATAAAATCATGGTTTCACTTCTGTCATATGCCACTTAACACATATATGCTGATTTTAAAATAAAAACAAAACAGAAAGAATGAAGAGTATTGATTCAGTTGGATGGGGGATAGACTTTCAGGCACTTAAAACTTGTACTTTAAAGAATAAGATCTTTAAAAGGTAAAGCATGATTTCCAGATAGAATACTAAGTTACTTCTATTAGATTTCTTTAAAAACATAAGGCTAAAGAGTCAATAGTGTTGATCCCAGTTTTGAATTTCCCTTTCTATTTTGGAAGTATAGGTCCAAATAAGACTACAGAAATGTATTATGAACAAAGCCATTCTTTGGAGTTTTGTTTGTTTTGTTTTGATACAGGGTCTCACTATATAGCCCTCCCTGGCTGTCCTGGAACTTGCTATGTAGACCAGGCTGGCCTCAAACTCACAAGAGATCCTCCTTCCAATGCCTCCTGAGTGCTGGGATTAAAGGCGTGAGCCACACTCAGCTTCTTTGAGATGTTTTAAAAGGTAGCATCACTAGTGAGAAGCTGGTTTGATTAATCTTTCAGAGTTTATCCATTCATTCATTAACCAAGTATTTATTTTGCTAATAGCAGATAATTCCTGCTGTGTTTTTAATATG
Source organism: Sigmodon hispidus (assembly GCA_004025045.1). NCBI lineage: Eukaryota > Metazoa > Chordata > Mammalia > Rodentia > Cricetidae > Sigmodon > Sigmodon hispidus. The sequence goes on from PVIH01008765.1 coordinate 52,141, forward strand.
TCCTGAGACTTGGATCATCTTGAGCGGTTGACATTTGCTGTCCACTTACTGTGTTTGTGGTGTTGGCTAGAAGCTGAAGATGGGAGGATGCGCAAGACATAGTCATGGACATCACAGTTGTAAGGTGAAACTTTTAGTTATAAACCTGTTTTCACTTGTGTGACACTTATGTAGATTGGCTTTCAGTTTGATGGCTTTCAGACACTGTTGGACAATGCTTTATTTAAAGCAGTCAAGGTTGGAACTCAGAGAACAAGGTGTCATGTAGTGTCGACCACCCTGGCTGGTGGGATCGCCATAGGATAACAGATGTTGCAGTCTTAGGTTCCAGATCAGCGAAGAAGCCCTGTGATCAGCTTCTGAAGAACAAGTTGTCACAGGACTTAGAAGCCATCCATAAATATTGACTGCTATTATTTCCTTCTCCTCAAATGGCCTTTCCCCTGTTAATTCTCAGAGATGACTGATATGAGAGCCTTCAAAACACAGTGAAGACAGGGCTTATATATATAGTTTTGGACACTGTACTGGACAGTTCTTTGCATGTTGCTGTAATTGATTCTAGGATCACAAGATGCTGCAGTTTTTTAGACCGCCACAAACATTTATGACAAATTGCTTTACTATTAGATTGGATCTTCCATTCCTTCAGCAATCTACATCTGTCCTCTGGCCCCATCAAGGCGGGTGGAGTCCCTTTACCTAGTGATCTGAACTTAGGTTGGGTAGTTTTTACTGAGGGGACAATAGAAGCAAAGCAATCAGATGTGGGAAAGGGAGCAGCCCTGGCCCTGAGCGCTCAGGGAGGCTGCCGGCCATCACTCTCATCACCTACGACTTCGCTAGCCTCTGCTGCTCTGTATCAGCACTTGGCTTCACATCAGTCTTGCCTTGGGCTTCTTTAGAGGTGAAGGCGCTTTCCTCTTCTTGGCCATGATTTATTTTCCTGAGAGGCACATCTTGTACTATTCTGCATACTAGAACTAGCACGTCGCCTGTTCTCCCACATTGCGTGTCAGTAGCTGTTTCCTCACTGACTTTCGTGGCCGTGTTGCCTGTCTTACCTTGTTACTTAGTCTTCTGTTGCACAACTTTTCACTACTGTGTTATGTTTGTTACTCAGATCTCCCCCATATTTCCCAACCCAAAGTGTTTGCTTGTCTTGGGTGTAACTTCTAGTGGCAGATCCATTCTGAGGCATGCCTGTGAGCTCAGGGTGTAGGTTTGCTTCCCAAGGCTGACATAAGTGCTTCCTTGAACAAGTAAGGGAGACTAGAGGGAAGCCAAGGTCGTGTTCTAATAACAGGTCTAATGTAGAAACAAAACACAAAATAAAGGGAAATCAAAGTTACCATTGTGGTTTCTCATTCCCTTCTTGTCTATGTATCAGAGCAAAGTGATGAAACAGAGGTCATGGTCAGCCATTTCACTAATGGTAGGTTATAACTGTAGCTCTAATATGAGTGGGTAGCATATCTGCTTTTTTTATGAGAAATGATAAAAATGGCAGTCTCTCATTTAATGAGGTTCAGTAGTTAAGATTAGTGTAAAATACAGTGTTGTTAGAAACTGTGCCACTCAATGGACTAGACTGATCAAGGAGTGTAAAATTCATCAGTAGCAGATATCAGTAAGGCTAAAATGATTTCCCTTTGAAATGAATCAGTTTAAAACAGAGACAAGCTGTCAAACCTTTATGGTAATCCATTTCTCCCTGGAATGTGTTCCAAAGAATTCCTTACTTTTCCAGTCAATCCTTTTCTTGGTATAGATACTGAGGAATGACTTGGCGTGATTTGAACTGAGTCTGTGTGGCAGGAGTAATTATGTCTTGTCTACTGTGGTGATAATGAAGAAGCCTTCATGAAGGTCATGGACGATTACGTGCTGATCCTCAGGAAAGCTGTGATCTCTGGTGGACAGGCAAGGGCTTACTGTGTCTCTAGATGCAGATAAGGGATCAGTTCAGAGTTAGAAGACTCAAGCCTGCTGGAGTTGCTCAGACTACCTGGAGTCTTAACATCCCAAGAAGGCACTGAGGACTTCCAGATAATGGAGACTTAATAGGACTGAGGCTACTTTTCTCTATTTAGGAAGACACATCAATTTCCAGGTTTATTATTTCTGAAATTAGAGTGAATCAGTAACATTATGTCTCAATGTCACCGTTCATTTTCTTTTTATTTTAGTTATTTTTTTTTCTTTCTGGATGCTGCATAAAGTAGTGGTTTTAGCTATGATGTGATACCGTATCTTTTTTGGTGATTATTTGAATGCTGATAGACAGATACTTTGATCTTTATCACTTGCTATAGTTTGGTTTCTGTTTCTTGAAGAGCTTGGGGAAGGAATGATATATTTTTCAGTCTCTTACATCCAGTCCATTTTCAAGGGAATCCAGCACAGGAGGTCAGAGCAGGAACCTGGAGGCAGGAACTGAAGTGGAGGCCATGGAGAAAGGCTATGGACTGGCTTGCTCTCTCTGGCTTGCCCAGCATGCTTACCTTCTTTCTTTCCAATTTTTATCTCCTTGATCTCCTTCAGTTATCTTATTTCTGTAGGTGAAACTTCAAGTACTATATAAAGTAGGTCTGAGAGTGATGGCCTTGTTGTGTTCTTCAACTTTAGTGGAATTGCTTTGAGTTTCTCCATTTAAGTTGATGTTAGCTACAGGCTCACTGTAAATTGCCTTTATTATGGTGAAGTATGTCTCTTGTATCCCTGGTCTCTCCAGGACTTTCATGAAGGAGTGCTGGATTTTGTCAAAAGCCTTTTCTATATCCAATGAGATGATCATATGAGTTTTTTTTCTGTCAGTTTATATGGTGGATTACAATGATTGATTTTTATATATTGCACCATTCCTATATCTTGGGATGAAGCCTACTTGATCATGGTGGGTGATATTTTTGGTATGTTCTTAGATTCAGTTTGCAAGTATTTTATTGAACATTTTTGCATCTATGTTCATAAGGGGAATTGGTCTGTAACTTTCTTTGTTGAATCTTTATGTGGTTTGGGCATCAGGATAACTGTGCCTCAGAAAGTGAATTAGGTGATATCCCTTATGTTCCTGTTTTGTGGAATAATTTGAGGAGTATTAGTATTAACTCTTCTTTGAGAGTCAGGTAGAGTTCTACGCTGAAACCATCTGGCTCTGGGCTTTTTTTTTTTTTTTGGCTAGGAGACTTTTAATGATTGATTCTATTTCACTAGGGGCTGTAGGTCTGCTTAAATTGGTTGTAAGATCTGTATTTAACTTTGGCAAGTGGTACCTATTGAAAAAATTATTTATTTCTTTTATATTTTGCAGTTTGTTGGAGTAGAGGTTTTTAAAGTGTGTCTATGATTCTCAGGATTTTTTCTATGTCTGTTTTTATGGCCCCTTCATCTCTGTTTTGTGAATTTGGATATTCTTTCTTCACCTTTTAAGTTAATTTGGGTGTTTGTCAGTATTATTTTCTCAAAGAATCAACTCTTTGATTCAGTGATTCTTGGTATTTTTGTTTGTTTCTATTTTATTGATATTATCCCTGAGCTTGGTTATTTCTTGCTGTCTACTCTATTTGGCTATGATTTCTTCTTTTTCTTCCAGTGTTTTCAAGTATGCTGTTAAGTTGCTAGCCTGAGATTCCTCCAATGTTTTTATATAGGCATTTAGTTCTTTTTTTAAAAAATTTCCCCCATACCCACTACTGTTTCTTCTCTTGCCTACCCTTTCTCCCAGCCCTCCCCCAGCCTTTCTCCTCCCCCTCTGTTTACTCCCCAGAGAGAGCAAGGAATTTCATGGTGAGTCAATTCAGTCTGGCATATCCAACTGCGGTGGTAAGACCAAGTCCCTCCCTCAAGAATCAAGGCTGAGAAAAGTGTTTCCCCCAGAAGGCATGAGCTTCTAGAAGCCATTTCATAGACTAGGATAGACTCTGGTCTGAATGCAAGAGGCTCCAGAAACTGCCCACTCTTTTTGACTGTCATCTATATTCCAAGAGTCCAGATCCTTTCCATGAAGGTTTGTCAGCTGTTATTTCACAGTCTTCAAGCTCCCAACAGCACAGGACTGCCTACTCTATGGGTCTCCCCATCATGATCCTGATCCCCTTGCTCATGTAAATCTCTCCTCCCTCTTTTCAGCTGGACCAGTAGCTCTGTCCTGTGTTTAGCTATGGATCGATGCATCTGCCTCCACCAGCTGCTGGATGAAGGTTCTATAATGGCAATTAGGGTGGTCATTCATATGAAATTAGGGAAAGGCCAGTTTAGGCACCCTCTTCACTATTGCTTGGAGTCCTAGCTGGGCTCATGGGTGTTCCTTAGTATCAGGTTTCTTTCTAATCCCACAATGGCTCTCTCTATCAGGATATCTACTTCTTTGCTCTTCCTCTCTGTTGGCCCCCACCCCTATCATCCCATTTTCTCATGTTCTCTTCTCTCCTCTCTTTGCTCCCTCCCCTGCCCCTTCCCCATATGATTGCAGTTTTCTCAAGAGATCTTCCTTATTTCTCATTCCCAGAAGGATCTATGGATATGTCTCTTAAATTTCTCCTGTTAACTAGCTGCTGGATGTGGGAGGGGTTGAATTGTATCCTGGTTATCCTTTGCTTTATATCTAAAATCCACTATGAGTTAGTACATACCATGCCTGTCTTTCTGGGTCTGTGTTACCTCACTCAGGATGATACTCTCCATATTCATTCATTTGTCTGTAAAATTTCAGAATGTCATTTTTTTTTTTAATTTTTACTTCTGAGTGTTGTATCCATATCGTGCGACCCCCAAAGATCACCAGGGAGCTGGATTCCGATGCAAACACATGAGTCAGTTTATTCTTTTGGACCAGTTTGAATAAACCTGGCTGAAACCCTATGTTCTGATGGAACTGGGCCCTGAGCTCAGGGTGAGAGGTTTTTAAAGAAAACATATGTGAGTGGGGTGTTATACATCTTGACATTTTAGGATTGGGTAAAGGGGTACAGGGTACAGTAATTCTTGGAAACTATTGGTGTTCATAGGTGTGTGGTTTAGTGTCAGGGTCTTTAATTTGATTCCATTGATCCATAAGCCTGTTTCTATGCCACTACCAAGCTGTTTTTGTTACTGTATCTCTCTCTATAGTATAGCTTGAAATCAGGGATGGTGATTCTTCCCAAAGTTATGTTATTGAACAGGATTGTTTTGGTAATCCTGAATATTTTGTTTTTTCATATGGAGTTGAGTATTATTCTTTCGAGGTCTGTGTTGGGATTTTGGTGGGGATTGCATTGCATCTGTAGATTGCTTTTGGTAAGATGTCTACTTTTACTCTGTTGATCCTACCTATCCAAGAACATGGACAATCTTTCCATTTTCTGATATCTTTTTCATACTTCCTGGATGTTTTACGTTATGACTTTTGTTTTTAGTGTTTTCTTTGACTGACAAATCTATTTCCACTCTGGAATCTACCACACCAGAGATTCTTTCTTCCATCTCTTGTATTCTATTGATTGTGTTCCAGTTTGTTTCTTCAGGTTTTCTATTTCTACCATTGCCTTGGATTGTGTCTTTTTTATTGCTTCTATTTTAGTTTTTAAATCTTGAAATTTTTCCTTCAACTGTTTGATTTTTTTCCTTGGGTTTATTTTCTTTAAGGGGTTTATCTCTTCTATTTTTTTTCTTTTCCTCTATTTCTTTAAGGGAGTTTTTTATTTCCTCTTTAATCCTCCTATTGTCTTTATAAAGTTGTTTTTAAAGTACTTTCTTTTTGCTTCTTCTACATTGTCATGTACAGGTCTTGTTGTAAACCCACCAGATTCTGGTGGTGCCATATTGTTCTTTATGTTTTTATATGTATTTTTGCATTGGCGTCTGTCCATTGCTTCCTCAAATCAATGCAGGATTTGTCTGTATCTCAGGGAGCTGAGCTTGGTCCAGTCTGCTCTGGCTGTGTCTGTGTGTCAGGAAGTCTCTCTTGGTCCAGTCTGTGTTCTTGGTCCACTTGGAGGTAGCATATTTTGTGTCACAGTTTGCTGTTCTTGCTGCAGTCAGAGCTCACTGATTGTGTGTTGGTCCAATATGAGCTTTTGATCTAGAAGGAGCTCTTGATCCTATAGGGGCTCTTGATTCAATATGTGCTGGCGAATTGTGGGTTTCAGGTAGCAACTCTTGATTCAGTAGGTGCTGAGGAACTGTGGTCTCAGGTAGCCCCTCTTGCTCCAATAGGAGCTAAGTCACTATGGGTCTCAAGTAGCTATTGAGGTCACCGCGTGATGGGATGGATTGGGGGTTGGGGCAAGATTTGTAAATGGGGTTGTTCAGCGAACTGGATTTTACTTGGGAGTTCTGGCCTGCAAGGGTTTTCACTGCTGGCCTGGATTTAGGAGAGAGTTCTGTAGGGGTGGGGTTCCAAAGATTGTGGCCCAGGATTTGGGTTATGGAGAAACCCAATCTCCATATCTTCAAATCTCTCTGGCTGGGCTGGGTTAGGTGTCACTCACCTCTTGGTCCAGTCGGTGCTGAGGTGGCTTTTAGTTCTTTGAACTTGCCTCTTATAACTTCCTACATTGTATCTCATTAACTTAAGAATGTTATGTATTCATTTTTATCCAGTTCCAGAAAGTCTTTAATTTTTTCATACAATGGTGAGTTGTTCAGTTTCCATAAGTTTGTAAGCTTTGTGTTGTTGATCTTCAGTTGTAGCCCATGGTTGTCAGATAGCATGTGGTTATTCCAGTTTTCTTTCTGTTATTATTCCTGTATGTGGAGACTTGTCTTGTATGGGTCCCATCCCACCAGTGTTGATTTCCCCTTATCACAGAATCAAAGGTGGCCAGATAGATTATTTTTCTCACTAACACATTCTTCTGTTGTCAGTCATTTGAAAGACCATCAGTCTTACTTTTTAAGGCAATCTTTTTTATTGCTTTACACATTATTTGAATTAGTTAGCTTTTGGGAATATTGCAGTAAATAAAAAGAGTATGAAACCCACACCCCAAAGATTCATTTGCCTTCTGTCAACCTCCTCTCCCTGATTTTATAACACTGTTAATGTTGTGTGATTATTCACAGTTGAGAGTAATAACTACGTTATTTTTATTCATAGGTGTTTGACAGTTACTTTACATAATATTGTTGGTATATATAAATCATTCAACAAAATAAATGGCAAATGGACATTTTAAAATCTTTTTTCATTCTTGTTATTTGTCTTGTGTACCTGTGTGTTTATGACCTACCTGTGTGGCCATGTAAAGCAATGTTAGATCTGGATAGTTCCTGTATTAGTCAAGTCAAAGTCTGGAGTGCTACCTGAATGTGAAAGCATCAGTTAAACAAATTGAATTAATGTGCTTCCCCTAGAGCGTTCTATACCACTAAAAGTATCTACTCTTTAAGAAGTATTTGCCATGTGCCAAACCTTATTTTGTTTATGTATAGTATTTCTTTTAACCCATGAAATTCTGGTAGTATTATTCTGATTTTCAGAATGTAGGAACTGAGGCAAAAGAAAGTACAATAAATAACCATGGCAGGGTGCACAGTGTACCTCACCATTTCTCTGAACTTTTATGTAAAAGGAACATATCAAGTTTTAAAAGTTTTAAATTTCCCTTAAAAGAATAAAGATACATTTGCGTAATCTCTGAACTACAAATGATATTAAAATGATTGAGTTTCTTTTCATAACCTGGCTGGAATTTTATCTCATACTTAATAATCTAAAAATGTTATTTTTTTATGTATGTGGATGTGCATGTGTCACTGTATATGGAGGCCAGAGAGCAATGTACAGGAAGGAGCTGGTTTTCTCTATCCACCGTGTGATCGTGGAGGTCTGGTTCAGCTTGTTAGGCTGCTCACAAGTGTCTTTTCCTGCAGAGCCATCTTTCTGGCCCTGAGAAAATAACTTTGGGAAAGTCTCTTTACTTTGATATTTATTATTTAAATGCATCACCTTCATTCCTTGTCAATTGCATTTTCATTAACACAGATAATATGTTACTTTGGAGAAATTTTTAATATAGAGGAAATTATAAAGTTTTCATGTTTGACATCAGAAACTTGATAAATATTTTATGTGATTATTTCAGTAACTATAGTAATATAACTCATTTATTAATGCAGTAGCTAGAAGCTTAGGTTTTAAATGGTTTTGCCACCAAAAAGAGTATATACAGTGAAGGGTATGTTTGCTAGCTTGATTTAATTATTTTACAGGGTCCAAATATGTCAGAATACATATTTGTATTATATTCTATAAAAATATAGTTATCATAAATTAAAATAAATCCACAAGACTGAATTACAATTTTTACCTGTTCACTGTTTGGATTTGATTACATAGCTCACACACACAGTGCATTTCTCAGTTACCTAGAACATCTCAGAGGGAAGGACCAGGGATGGTACATACACAATGATGTTGGTTTCATCAACATTAAAACTGTAGTTTTTTTCTTAATTAGATTTCTGAATTAGTTTTTTTTTTTCTCTTGCTGTGACAAACTCAGTTTAAGGGAAAAAGGGTTTGTTTTTACTTTCAGTGTGATGGTGTGGTCAGTCATGGAGGGAAAGCCATCCTTCCGGTGTGACGGTGTGGTCAGTCATGGTCGTGGTATAGATAGTCGTGGCAGGAATTTGAGGTAGCTGGTCATGTTGCAGCTGCAGTCAGACCAGAGAGTGATAAATTCTAGTTCTCAGCTCACTTTGTTCTCATTCAGTCCAAGACTCTAAGACCATGGAATAGCACCACCCCCAGTCAATAACGCTGACCTAGGTATTCCTTTGCAAACATGCCTAGAGGCTACCTTCTCTAGATAGTGCTTGACAGATAGGCCTGGAGACTTGGCTGCTCAGTGATTCCAGATGCAGCAAGCTGACAGACAAAATCAACCATCACTACTCCTACTGTGACTCCAGGGGTTTAGAGAAGCAGGTAGCCATTAACAGTTCAAAGCAATTAATTCCTATTGAGTGACATCTTCAGCTAATTCCATTCATTGGGTTCTTTTTAAATCATCATGTCCTGTGACTAAGGAGATTCAGGGAGAACAGATATTGTGAAAAGTTTAGATCTAAGAGTGAATTAGAGGGCACAGTGCCCACAAGACTGCCTGTTCTCTCACATCATATCTCAGGGCTTCCCCTGGGTTCAAGACTCTTCTAGAAGGCCTCACTGAACCCACAGGAAAAAGGATGCATATTAAAATCAACCAAGGGAAGAACTGCATAGGCTAGAAGCTGGTAAATTACCACATACCGAATTTCATTGTCTTCTCTCTGCAGTGATGTATGACAATACCCACACAGTATTGCCAAGCAGACAGGATTGCCCAAGCCTCAGTCTTGAGGGTTTTATTGGCTGGAGCTCTGAGGCTTGAGCATAGTTCATTATTCAGGTGGCTGATCCCTGGGTCTAGTCTCCTGTCTTTCATGCCTGGTTCAGAGCCACACTCTTACATCCTGTATGACTAGCCCAAGGCCTACAAACAAGCAGAAACCATAGAGATTGCTGCCAGAAGCTGAGCCCAAAAGCTGCTGTTATGTGGCCTTCTTAGGCAGGGTTAAATTCTTCACTATAGAGAAGTACAGGCTGAAGATTGAAAATCAGAAAATTCAAAATTCAGATTGATTCAAAACTCCAAAGTTTTTGGTACAAAAACTCAAAGCGTGATTGCCCAAGTGGAAAATTTTTACCTGATCTCATATGGTAGTTTATAGTGAAATGTAAACATATTGAAAGTATAAAAATTTTCTTCAGACAATGTAAGGTGGGTGAGAAATATAAATGTATTTTATGTTTAGGCTGGAGTCTAACCTGAAAAGCTTATTATTCATATGCAGGTATTCCATATTTTCAAAAAAACCTCTCTCTCTCTCTCTGTATGTGTGTGTGTGTGTGTGTGTGTGTGTGTATTCTTTCCTTAGTCTTATTCCCAGGCTGCTGGAAACTACTAGAGAAATCTTTCTGAGTGTACTTTGGGTAGACATGAATTAACTGCTTGTAATATGAAGACTTTAATTTAGCATAAGGCATATTAGTGAATACACAAAATTATGTTTCCTTAATTAATAAACAAGACATAGGTCAATATTTTTCTTTGATTCTGCTCAGAACTGAAATCACCAGTCTTTTGGAAGGTTCCTTTTCTCTCAGCATCTAAGACGCTGCCATGTAAATACCAACAATGTTTACTCATGAAGAACATTATGTTAAGTGCAGCCATTGGACTTGGTTCAGGGTGACCTTGATTCCTCTGACCTGCTTTTCAGTGCTTGGTTATGTGTTTCTTCGTTATTCACTGCAGGGTCTGGTCCAGGCACAGTTCTGTATGTTCACATGGAGTGCTCACAGAAGGGTATGAATATACTTGAACTCTGCTTTGCAATTATAATCACCCAGAAGTAAGGAATCTGGATTTGTGGCAAACACAAGTTGATGATGTCTTGAGGTTGGAAATGTGTTGCATGTTTCAACTTGGTTTCTGTTATTTCTCCCATTTTACTGCTGTTGTGTGGTATATCATGACCTGTCTCAAGTGATTTGGTAAAAGGTACATGAGAAACAACTGTCTTTAACAACTGCTATTAGGAACACTGCTTTTCACATGGCTCACTCTGTGATTTCTTGGCTTCATCTACTTTGCAGAATATCATGGCAGTAGGAACATGTGCAAGAGAAAGCTGCATCTCTCCACAGACAGGAAGCAGATGATTTTAACTTTGCCCAACAATCTGTAGGACATGTTCCCTTCGTTCCATTCTTTTTCTCTTTTTCTTTCTTAGAAGCTTTAAAATTGTTTTTGTTACTTTTAGTTGTATATGTTGTGTGTGTCTGCATGTGGATATGTACATGTGACTGCAGGTGTCCACATGGTCAGAGGGGAAGAAGCCTTGGAGCCAGAGCTACAGACAGTTGTGAGCTGGCCTGTGGGTGCTGAGAATTGAACTCTGATCCATCCCCTGGAAGAGCAGTTAGTGTTCTTAACCACTGAGTCATCTCTCTAGTCCTTCCTAGAACCTTGCTAAGGCAGTCTTCACTTGCATTGTAGGTAGGAATTATTTTAAATCATCTTTGTTATTCTGAATATCCATATTTCTGCTCATCCCTCTGCCCCAGGGTTTTAAAATGAGTGATTCCATGTTCTGCTTTAGAAAAAAAAAATGGTTCAAACTTCTTATTTCCAGCAGGCTACTTTCCAAAATTTCTGTATTTGAATTAAATAATTTTAGTTTTTGACTTTGTTTCATTTTACCAAATCTTTCCCATCAACATTTGTGCATGCATGCAGCAGATAGCATTAGCTGGCTATAAGAAGCCATTTCCAACCCCCATCTTTTTCAAAATTTAGTGGAAAGGTTTACTAATCTCTCTCTCTCTCTCTCTTCTCCCCCCCCCTCTCTCTCACACACACCCCACACACCCTGCTCTTGTAACCAAGATAGCCATATAGCTTATTTGTATGAGGGAAGGGGCTCAAGGTGAGTTTTTTTGCTTCCTAATAGAGGGGTGCACTTTATTTTTGTGGGGTCTCTGTTTGAAGGGCCTGACACCTGCAATACAGTCATCTTATGGCAGGAAAGGTACAGGAGTAGTCCTGGTCTGGGGGTTTAGAGCACCAAGACTGTGCAAAGAAAACAAAAGTTTAGAACCACTCTAACCTTGCTTACTTTAGACTTTGGGTAAGGAAACAGGAAGTTACCAGTGGACTAAGTGCCGTCCCTTAGGTTTTCTGTCCTTGCAGCTGAAGGTGTCTTAAGATGCAGAGGTCTATCCCAGTTCAAGAAGCAAACCAGAACAGGAAAAAGCAGTTGTGACTGGACTTGGTGACGTCACTGTGCACCAGCCCAGTTTTCTCCATCACTGAAAACCTTGTTTCTTTCTCACCACACTTTCATCCGGGTCTCCAAAGATTCTTTAAAAAATACAGTCCTGCTCGGGGAGCTAGTCAGTGGGTAAGGTGTGTGCCGTGCAAGAGTTCAGATCCCCAGTTCTTACAGAACAGCTTGATGTACATCTGTCTCACTAGGACTGGGGAGGCAGAGCAGGTGGATTCCAGAGTTCATTGACCAGCCATTTTGCCGTTGGTGAGTTTAGGTTCAGTAAGAGGCCAAAAATTAGATGGGGAGCGATAAAGTCCTCTAGCTTCCATGCACATGTGCACATATACTAGCGCGCACGCGCACACACACACACATTCATATATGTCCTTCCCAAGCATCACAGCCACCTTCATCATCTCTTTCTTTATCAGCACCGTCATTGCTACTACCATCATCTGTTTATAGGATCTCACTCTAGAGCCCTGGTTGGCCTAGTTCTTAATACATAGACAGGGCTGATCTGGACTCAGAGATCCACTGGCCTGTATGTCTTGAGTGCTGGGATTAAGGGTGTGTACCAGCACTCCCAGCCCTGATCCTTTTTTTATTTTTACTTTTTTTAAGTGTCTGTTGCAGTGTTTGATGTTAGCCTTAACCATTAACTACATTCTGAGATCTTTCCTTGACTTTGTTTCATTCTGTGCTGTCTACTTTTCTCTTTCTTCTTCTACCTTATGCTTTCTCTTTTCCTTGCTTGTTTCTTAGACACCAGTCCTCAGCATAGGAGTACTTATTCACATTTTACAGGGTTAGAAATTGCATCACTCCAGGCCCTTAACTTAGCACATAATCCAGTCAGCACTTAAATATAGTCTGAATCCTGGGCTGAGGAGATGACTCGGTGAATACAGCCATTGCTGTACAAACATGGGGACTTGGGTTTGGATCCCCAGAACCCATGTAAAGCTAGCTGTTGTGGTACACATCTGTAATCCTGTCTACAATGGGATAGGGGAGGACAGAAACAGGAGATCCCTGTCAGGCCAAGTAGCCTGTCATACACAGGGGCCAACAAGAGACCCTGCTTTAAACAAGGTAGAGGTGAAGAATTACACACCCTGTTCTCTCACCTCCACACACACACCCTGGCATGCATGTGCCCCCGTTCACATATGCACGCACACAAATAAAATAAACATATGGCCTATACAGTTCAGCTCTATAATGCCTTGTGATTTTTGTCCCTGTCTCCCGTCCTCTGACAGTTTATTCAGTTCCAAACCAGATAGCTATCTGTTGAGGCCCAGTGTTCTGAGTCATAGGTGCATGCACTCATCACAACTGCCTACACATAGCTCTCTTTATCTATCTGTCCCAGGGATGCTGGGATGAAACTCATCCTTTCTTGTTTGTGACAGACACTTGGTAACTGGAGCTGCCCCTCTTTCCTCCTCTCTTGCTAAGGCTCACTGTATCCAGTTTCCCACTCCTACTGCTGTCCATCCCCATCCCTTAGCCTCACCAAGGTAGCCAGCTGTCCCTTTAACCCTTTCTGTGCCATGTCTCATGTAAGCTGAGTTAGCCGCCCTGACCTTCCCAAGGGGCAGCAGATCCCTGAAGTTGCTCTTCTGATTTGGATGCCTCAGTGCCCTCTTGTTTTCTAACTCTGGAAACTAGGCCCTGATTGATGTGGCTGTGGTCAGTTCCCCACCCCCTTGTTGTGGCCTTGCTGCCTCTTGACTCAGTTTCCTTCCTCTTGCCTCTGAGTTTGTTCTTTCTCTAGTAGTCTCTGCTATGGCCTCATCTCGGCCTCAGGTCAGCTCCTCTGGGAAAACCTCCTGTGAAACTCCTGATGCTTACAGTTCCTTCAGCAGGGGTATGCTCTGTCTTCAGGGGCTCTGCCTTCTGACTGCTGGACCCTGCCCCCACTCCAGCCATCCCTTGTGATGGGCTTAGTCTTCCTTCATCATAGCAAGAAGATCTTAGCTTCACTTCATGGAACTGGAAACAATTTTGTTGTATGCATATGTTTTAGAAATTTAGAATTTTCAACAGTTATTTTTTAATTTGTCTTTTTTCTTAACTTAAGCTTTTGAAAATAAAATATTGTACCCTTTTCCAGCTCTATGCTTCTCTAAGCAGACATTGCCCAACTTGAGAATTGATTTAGTGCCAGAAGTCAGTTGATTTTGTTTGTTAAAAAAAGAAAGAAAGAAAAAAAAGGTATTTTCAGCTCTCAGCCCTAGCTACTGAACCTGACAAGTTCTGACATCTCTTCTCTTGGCTGCCTCTCACTCCTTTTTCTGTTTCCATGGAAATGGACATCAGACCACAGAAACATAGTGAGATTCTGGTGGCTAATTGCTCTTGCAGATTTTTGAGTTCTGTTTGTCTGTGGTGTGATTATTTCAGACACTCTGCCTGCCCCATCGTATGTGGTCATTCCCCACACATCTGAGGCAGCCGCTAGGGCTGAGAGGTGCATTGTGATCTCTCGTGTCACCACCTGGCATGCTGGACTGTATGCCTTGCAGTTTTCTCTGGGCAATGGCTTGCTGTGGAGGACTGCAGCCTTCAGGGAGGAGGTCTGTCCCCCTCCCAGCTGTGCCACCTCACGGTCTGACCTGGACCAGTTTGGTGATATTTATCCAGTGAGCCAGGTACTGCTGCTCATCCCCAGGCTTATTTACAAGAGGCCTAGAGAACATCTGCCCTCTGCCAGTGTGTTTTAACAGAGAACATGCAAATAAAGTCATAACCAATTTGAGTCAAGTAAATCAAACTATGTTTCTAGTCATCTAAAATGGAAACCCACTTCTAATTGTAGCCTTTTCTTTCTGTATAGTGGTCAAAGTTTTGTTTTTGGGGTGGTTAAGAATGTTATTCTGATGGTGTCTTCTTGCTTTTCACTTGCTACTTGAATAAGTACTACCCAAATCTTATAACAAGGTACTGTGACTAAAACTTCAGCTAAAATGCATTTGTATTTTCTGTTTAATGAATGGAGTTATTCCATTTCTTGTTGAATTTGACTTTTTCACATTCAAACATGAGAATGTCAAGACTCCCTACCTCTGTGATAGGCCTATCTGCTAGGTCAAGATTTCTTTGTAACTAAATTTAGAATGTAGAAGTCTAGATTTTGTTTAGTACAAGAAGGCTGACATGTACATATAAAAAGATTAATATTTGCTGAGTGCTTCTTCAGCATATAGTGACTGCTGTATATCATATAATTGGATATGGACAGAGTAAATCTTTTTTTACATGACTACACAGAATAAAATAATGGGCTTATTCTGCATTCTCTTTAGAGTTGCAAGTATGTGGTCAGAGCCATAAATGTGTTTTGAGTTCTCATCTAAATCCGTCTAATGCAAAAGGAAGGAATACTAATCTGGGGTTTATAGTTTACTTTCATAGGTTTGGACTTTGTCTGACCAACAGTCTAATGCCTAGTTGCTCAGCCTGTGAGCAGGGGTTACTGATATCAGACATGGTGTATACTCATGTCTGATGCTCAACCACGCTAGCACTGGGATGTTGTAGAAGGTTTCCCGGCCCATTTGGGCCAGAGGTTTGGACCTGGCTTGCGGCAGCTTTTGCCCTCCAAACAAATGAATCAGACACTTATATTAACTTCATCCTGTTTGGCCCATGTCTCAAGCACATTACTAGCTAGCTCTTTCATCTTAATTCAACCCATTTCTTGTAATCTACTAATCTACCCACCATGTGGCCACGCCCCTGGCTCACCTGTATTTCTTACGTGTCTCTTCTTCGGGGGTCGGATGGAGACTGGCTAACTCCACCCTCCTTCTACCTGTCTCTCCTTTGATTCTCCACCCACTTCTATGGTGCTGTGCATAGGCCAAATCAGTTACTTTATTTTCAGCATACAGAGAATATTTACACCATACTGGGAGTGTGAACTTGTAATCTCCCTGGAATTCCAGGTTAAAAGATTTATTACTTACAGATTCTGGGCATAGGGATCCTAGCCATGGAGGCAGTCCTTTGCCACCGAGGTGGGGGAGGGGGAAGGAGGAGGAGAAGAAAAAGAGGAAGAGGAGGAAAGAAGCCTTACTGTTGGGTTAAGCCACTTGGGAAATGGGGCCTACTTCTCATACCTAAGCAACAACTATTATTGGGCAGTGACTATTGAAAAAGTGCTAAAAACAATAATAAACAATCTACCTTATACTTTTAAAATGAGGTCTTTTTTTTTTTTAATGGAAGCCCCCCTGATATTGAGTTTGGTATGAATTTTTTCTCTCGTGTAGAGCCTGTAGTGGACTCAGGATTTGGACATATTATGAGCAGCTGTAGGCTTCAGTTCCTACTGCAGGATCTGTTTTAAATTCACAGCCTCAGAGTGAATGCTTGTTTTACTGCGTAGATAACATTTCCCATCCTTTCAGTATTAACCAGGAAAAGGTTCAAGAGCAAGACATATACTAACCCATGGTTCCATTAGGAAAGTAAGCCACTGCTGACTTTTTGAGACATTTGTCAATCAAAAAATCAATGACTAGATCCACTCTCCAGCCCTTGTTTTAAGGCAGGGACTCTAGAATCCTCTTCCAACTCACCCATCCCCAGGGCCCACCTCTGGCTGCTCCTCTCCTGGTGAGCACCTCAGACTCACTGCCAACTTGTCCATCCCTGCAGACTGCCTCCTGCCATCCCTCTTCCATCTCCAGTTTATACTCACAGTTCCTTTTCCTTGCCTGAGAAGTAGAGAGGGAGAATTGGCTCTAAGAATCGCCTAACTATATAGAAGGTCTTTTTTGGCCTTATAAGCTGCACCTTGCCTGAGCTGAGCTGGGACTACTTCTGATACTCATTTAGAGCAACAATATTGACTCACCCGAGGCTGAACCCTAAGCTCCATTCACCTGTCTGTAACCTGATATGCTGGGATAACAAAAAACAGATACAAACCTCATTTAACAAAGGAGAGACAAGGTTTCTCCAGCAAGATACACTACCAAGGGCTTAACTCCAGAGTTCTGGAAAACATACTGTATGCATAACCAAGACAAGTGACCAGAAAATCAGTGATCCCACAGTAATGTTCTCTGAAAAAAGAAGCTTAGTTGATGCACAAGGCAATGATTTCTAAGTACCAATAAGTAAGATTGTGAAAACATTTGATTGTTAAACAATTGAATAAAATAAAAATTATTCCAGGTATGAAAATACACATCAGAAGAATGACAGTAAGTTCAACAAATGATGCTGGTCAAACCGGGTGACTTCATGTAGAAGAATGCAGATAGATCCATATTCATCACCTTTACAAGACAACTCCAAATATATCAAGCACCAGTTGGTGAGATTCCCTGAATCTGATAGACGATAAAGTGATAGATAGGCTTGAATTTATTGGCACAGGAAAAGACTTTCTGAACAGAGCACTGATAGCAATAATAATAATAATAATAATAATAATAATAATAATAATAATAAGTGGTAATACAAATGGTTGAGGAATATTTAAAGAAGCCTTCAGTACCCCTAGTTACCAGGGCTGCAAATTAAAACCACTTTGAGAGTTTGTCTTACACTAGTCAGAATGGCCAAGAGCAGAACAAGAAATGACAGCTCATTTTGATGAGCTCATCCATTGCTGGTGGGAGTGTAAACTTGTACAGCCACTGTGGAATTAAGCATAGTAGTTCCTCAGGAAGCTGGGGATAGATGTACCTCAAGATCCAGTTAGACCACTCCTGGGCGTATACCCAAAGGACTCTTCATCCTACTCTGGAGACACTTGCTCAACCATGTTCACTGCTGCTCTTTTCCTATAGCCAGAAATTGGAAACAACCTGGATGTCCGTCAGTAGGCAAATGAATAATGAAAATGTAATATTTATGTAGTGGAACATTCCTCAGCTGTTAAAAATTATAATTAAAATTTCAGGTAAATAGATGGAGCCAGAAAAAAAAATCATTCTGAGTGGGGTAACTCAAACCCCAAAAGACAAATGTGGTATGTATTATCTTATAAATGGATGTTAGCTGTTAAGCCTTTGATAAGCACCTTACAATTCAAATGACTACAGAGGTGAAGTATAGAGTATGGGACTGGGGGCGGAGTCTCCTATGGAAGGGGAAATAGAATATATAGTAGAGGGGAGGCTAGAGCTATGGGATTAAATGGGGAGGGATCATATGGAAGCCTCTTAAAAGATAATTCATATATGAAAAAAATGTAAGAGGAGTTGCCAAATAACAGTGTAGTGATATGCTCTATATTTATTAAAACCAGTTTAGAATATCAGAGAACAGATCCACCTACAGCCAAACCAGGAAGGTCAGAGAGTGGTAACTCAGGCCTTTGATCCCAGCATGGGGAAAAGCTTGGATTGGTGACTTATTCCTTTAATCCCATAAATCCAGAGACAGAGATCTTTCTGTGTTTCTGTGAGTTCAAGGCTGACTACCAAATAGAGTAGTTCACGCCTTTAATCCTAACCTGGATGAGATACAGCTGGGTGAGAAGGATATTTAAGGCAGGCCTAGGAAAACAGCAGCAATTAGAAGTGACCAGGAGCGAGGCTGAGGAAGCTGGAAGACAGCTGGGTGAGATTTGACTGTGGCCTCTTTCCTCTCTCTGATATTCTGGACTGATTTTATTAAATAAATAACATATCACCACATAATGGGGGAGACAATGCCTCAGCTAGCCATCTCTCACCACTATGTAAAACCTCCAGTGCCAGAGAACCCCATGTAAACCCCCAAAAAACTCACTCTGTTGCCTATTGGTTGCTCTTCACAAACTGGCAGTCAGACCTGACTGCTGAAGACAATAGTTACATATTTCACTGAACATGAACACGTCAAGCTGGTGACTAACTAGAAGAATAGAACTTGTCATTCCTATAGACAAGTATTTATGGTATTAGAAGGTACTCTGCATGCTATCAAAGAGGAAATGTAAACACCAACCTAGCGATCTATAGTGGTGACTTGTCTGCATGTTATGCTTGTGCAATAGTGGCACAGACATTGTAGGAATAACCATCCACTATCTAATCAGATTTAAGGCTTACTCCATGAGATAGAATCTATGTCTGACACTGAATCAGGGACTAGATGAGCTGTAGGTCAAGGGAAAATCAAGTACTATTGTTCTACTAAAGGAACAAAGCAATTAAATGACTCCTAATGACATTCTGCTGTACTCATAGATAAGTCACTCAGCAGTCACTAGGGACACCTCCTCTTGCTGTAGATGGGAGTAAATTCAGAGACTCACAACTGGACAGTATGCAGAGACTTTGGACACTCAGTCGTAAATGGGATGTTGCTATCTGACTCCTTCCCTCAGGGTTCATGCAGCTATGCAGAAGAAGAGGCAGAAGGATTGCAATAAGGGATGGATAACACCAAGGAAACAGTGTTTTCCAGAGACAAGAAGATTGATATATATATGAACTCACAGAGACTGTGGCAGCATGCACAGGTTCTATATAGATCCAGGCCAGATGGGGTCCCAGTACTGAGAGGGAGAAATAGGCACAATCTCCCATCCCTAACCAAG
Source organism: Sigmodon hispidus (assembly GCA_004025045.1). NCBI lineage: Eukaryota > Metazoa > Chordata > Mammalia > Rodentia > Cricetidae > Sigmodon > Sigmodon hispidus. The sequence goes on from PVIH01008765.1 coordinate 71,495, forward strand.
AAGCCATCTCCAATTAATAGCTGTTTACAAAGGAAATGGAGTCTCCTTGGATATATAAACCATACTTAAGGGTAAGATTTAGGCCCAGCAGTAGATGGTCAACAGAAAATGAATTAATGGTATATTTTTTGGACTTTGGTCTCATTGCTTTTATTTTTTTTTTAAATCTTAATGGCCTTTGCTTACTTTGGTTTCTAATTTTGTGTTTTTATGGGGTTTGTTTTGTGTATTTCTCTCTGTATATCTGTCATATTAGGTTCCAGCCTGGACTTTATGGGGCTGGACCAGAAGTTTAGTCTCATTCTCAGCCCCGCTTAGCCTCAAATAATCACACACAAGCTTATATTATTTTTATGCTGATTGTCCTAGGGCCCAGCCATATATAATTTGCTAGCTCCTTCATCGGAAAAACTCAACCCATTTTGTTCAGCCACGCGGCTCAGTACCTTTTCTCAGAGCAGCATTTCAGCTTCTTTCCTCTGTGTCTGCTGCCATCTCCTCATAATGTCTATGGTAGCTCTCTGGCATCTGTCTCTGCTCTGAGATGTCCCCAGGTTTTCTTAGCTTGGTAGCCCTGCCCACACTTCCTGTTTGCCTTTTGGCCAATCAGCTTTTATTAAACCTGTAGGTGGGACAATTGTTTAAAATGACAGGAAACATAACATAATCCCACTACATGTGTCTTTATATTTTCTTTTTGCCTTTTCTTAGTTTATTTATATATAATTCATATATATATATAATTTCCCTCTCTTTTATCTATCTTTACTTGTAAGTGTTCATTGAAGTGTCATTGGTTGAGTTCAAGGTCTCTGTTTTCCACTACACCATTGATGCTGGGCCCTTACTAGGACTTTTCCTGGATACCCTGTTGTTGTCCTATGTCATGGAGATCCTGCAGCTTTGGGTCTGTGGGTCAGGTCCCTTCACGTGCTACAGCAGATCGTAGATGAAGTGGGCCAACTCATAAGCCTGGTTCTGGGCTTTGGTAGTTGCAGGGTTGGTCAGCCCACCTGCCCTAGGACCAGGAAGTGCTCTCCAGCATTACTTTAGCTAGCTAAGGCTTTGCAGTGATGAGCAAAGGGCAGGACCAGTTCTCATGCTTTCACATCCTCAGAGTTAGCTTACCTACATCTATACCCACCATCAGGGCTACCTCTACTGTGTTGCTCAGGTGAGGTCCAGAGGCCACTCTCCTGAGTTTTATAGCTGGTAAGGGCAGGGACAGCTCTTCCTCTCCTATGACCTCAGGGCCAGAAACTGCAAGGATGAAGCGATCTTTTTCCTATCCATGCCACCATATAGCTAATGATGGGCAAGAACTCATCTTCCATGTTCACATTCTTGGGGCCATTTCACTAGCACCCCAGTCAATATGATCAACTCTACTGTGCTGTTCATTCAAGGTGTAGGACCTGTTCTCCTGGTCTAGGACCAGCTTAGGCTGGTGAGGGGCAGGACAGGTTCCCCCTAGTGTTGCAGCCAGTGGGGGAATGGGGCCAATTCTGTACAGTCCTATCCTCTTGGTCTTCAGTGGTATCTGGATCCATGCACATCAGTCTAGACCACAGTGGGTTGTAACAGAGCCATGAGCTCAGACATGAGCCCTGACAGCAGCCAGGCCCGGACATTATCATGGCCCTGGGTGGCAATCAAGCCACTCACCTCAGCCTGCTCCTCTTCACTTTTATCTCATTAGATATGCTTCTGTCCACTGGACATGAATCACTCTGTCTTTCTCTCCTTCCCATACCATACATTTGCTTACCATAATAGTGCCTGACTGACCACCCCAGGCATGTGTGTGGGTCTCCTTGTCCTGGTCAGTTCGTCTTGGTGCTAGAAAAAAACAGGCTTTGACCTTTTTAGTTAAATTTAATAAAGAAGTAGACACTTTGAAGAAAAGCCAAAATCAAATATTATGTAAAATAGAGTATTCAGAAATTGAAACAGAAAATTCAGCAGAATGCTCAGAGGAATTGAATCACTTAGTCAGAAAAAAAATGCCCAATTCAAAACAAAACAAACAAGCCCAAACCTCATAGACCACAGTGGCGTAAACTTTGACACTAATAGCAATAAGAGCCACAAGAATAGACAAACTCATAGAAACTAAATAGGACTCTACTGTATAATAATTGGGTCAAAGGAAGCAATATAAAAATTTCTAGAATGAAAAAGAAAGGGACAGAATGAAAGTCATTCCTGTAGTCAGACTTTTTCTGTCTCACCAGCTAGCTCCCAAATAACCATAGAGAGACTTCTTCTTAATTATGAGAGCTCGGCCAACAGCTCAGGTAGGTTTCTAACCAGCTCTTACAACTTAAATTAACCTGTATTTTTTACTAATCTACATTCTACCATGTGGCTTTTACATCTGTCCCATTTTGTGTGTTAGACTCATTTCGCATCTGACTGGCTTCTCTTGTGACTCTATCCTTCTTCCCAGTGTCCGCTGTGCCTAGAAATCCTGCCTAGCTATTGGCTGTTCAGCTTTTTATTAACCTCATCACCACTGTGATATATCATCACGCAGAGTAAAAAGAATATTCCATAACACATCCCAAGAAGAGAATTATAGCATTATATGTCTACATAAAGAAAAAAGATGAAAGATCTCACTATCTCAGTGATATATTGGAAGTTCTTATGATACTTATGAACAAATGATACTCACCCAGAAAAGAAGTTTATGGGAAGAGGTAATGTCAATCTGGGATGATATTAATGAAATAGAAACAAACAAAAACTATGCGAAGAACCAATGCAATGGAAACTTGGTTCTTTGGAAAGATCAATATGATTGATAAACTTTTAGTCAGATTAACAGAGAGAGAGAGAGAGAGAAAGAGAGAGAGGGAGGGAAGAAGGGAGAGAGAGAGAGAGAGAGAGAGAGAGAGAGAGAGAACCCAAAATAATAAAATTAGAGATGAAAAGGGAGATATTACAGTATATGCTGAAGAAAATTAGAGATTCTTCAGACATGCTTTAAAAAATTTTTCCCCAAACTGGAAATCTAAAAGGAATACATGGGTTTTTAAATATATATTACTAGCAAAATTAAATCAAGTTGAAGCAAACAATTTACATAGACACTTAACATCCAAGGAGATAGAAGTAATAATTAAAAATCTCCCCTTCCCCTAAAAGCCCAGAACAGATGGATTCAGATCATAATTCTATTAAGCTTTAAATAAGTGAATACCCCTTAAACTATTCTACAGAATAGAGAATAAAGGAACATTTTAGAATTAGTTGTATGAAGTCAGTATTACCTTGATATCAAAAGCAGAAAAAGGCCCAACAACAACATATTATAGACCGCTATCACTGAGGAACAGACACATACATTTTTGATAAAATAATTGCAAATCTAATTTAATGACACATCAGAAAGATTATCTGCTATGATTAAGTCAGCTTTATTCCAGAGATGCAGGGATAGTTGAACATAAATAAATAAACATAATTTACCATGTAAATAACTAAAGCACAGAAACTGCATGATTATCTCATTAGATGTAAAAAAGGCCACAGACAAAAATCCTCTATTTCTTCATGATAAAAGGGTTGGAGAGTCTAGAGATACAGGGATGTATCTCACTCCACATAATAAAGACAATATACAAGAAGCTACATCATACTAAATGATGAAAAAGCTAAAGCTTTTCTGTTAAAGTCAGGAACAAGATAAGGATATCTATTCTTCCCATTTCTGTTCAACTTGAAGTCATAGCTAGAGCAATAAGACAAGTGAAGAAAATAAAGGACATAAAAATAAGAAAAGAAGTCCATTGAAGATCACCAGAAATCTCCTAGAGCTGGTAAATACATTCAGTAAAGTGGCATCCAATGGTCTCTTGATTATTGATTTTCTGTCTCTTTAATGAATTTTTGTCTTGGAATCTAGTTTGTCTAATATTATTATAGCTATTTCTTTTTGGTTTTGGTTTCTGTTGGTATAGAACGTATTTTTCCAGCCTTTCACTTTTAGTCTCTGTGTGTCTATTAGTAAAGTGAGTTTCTTGTCATCAGCATCTTGTTGAATCTTACTATGATTTCTTTTGACTATTTAGGTAACGAGTATCTTTTAATTGGAAAATATAGTTCACTTATGCTTAATGCTTTTAATGTTAAATAAAGGTTTTTTAAATTATTCTTAATTTTTATTTGTTTGCTTCAGATATTTGTTCTTTTCTTGGTGGTTTGTTAGTTTCCTGTATTGATGAAGTTTCTGTTTCTTATATGTGAAAATGCTTTGCTCCTGTGTTTTATGCTTTAATTTGTTTTTATGATATTATTTCTGATTCTCTATAACCCACTTTAGACATTTTTGCAAGGCCATTCATATGGTAAAGAATCCTCTGGGTTGCTTGTTTTGAAGTCTGTTTCTCTTTCTTTCCTGAAGAACAGCTTTGGTGGAAAGTGTATTCTTGTTTGGCAGGGTTTTTTGTTTGTTTTTCTTTGAGAACTCAGAATATGTCATCCTTTTCTCTCCAATCAAAATATGCTGTCAGATCATTGAGAGTGTTGTTATATATGATTTGCTACTCTTTTCTTGACATTTCTGTGTATTATACTTTTCACAGTTTGACTCTAATCCTTTGACGTGAGATCTTTACTTGTCATGTCTATTGGATTCTTATCTGTTGGGGTCCGGATGGTCTTTAGTGTCTTTCTCAGTCACAAACTCTGACCCAGGTAGAAGACCCTTGGTAGAAGAATTGCATGCATGGAGATAAGGTCTAAGAGGAATGTCTTCCAGGCAAGACAAGGCCAGTAGGGCAGAGAAGTAGGGGTCACATTAGGGGGGTCTCTCTGAGAAACTGTCTTCTTAAGCTCTGTTTGCAATGCTATCTTTAGTAGCTAACTAAGCAAAATTATTATATAGATGAACATAAATTACCATCATATTTAGCTTTATTGTAAAACTAGTTCTCAATAATGAGAGCTCATTGATTGATTCAAAGCATGAAAGTTACCCCTATCCTCAGGCAGCACAGTACTATGAAAAGAACATAAATTGAAGTAAAGAATGTGATCTGGGGAAATTGTAATTTTCTTAGTGCATAGTTTGACATCTAAATTGAAGATAACATCATGTATTTTAGAGGATTGCTCTTAAATGTCACAATGTATCTCAAATGCCAAGCATACTGTTGTATGCAATAGGAGTTGATAAATATTATATTTTCCCCATAAAAATAAGTATTGTAAGTTTGAAAAGGATCATTAAGATGTATATATCAATTATACGTAATTAATGCATTTTGGTGGAACCTTAGTTATTATTTCTTTGGAATCTTAAGGATCAGTTCTCAGGGTTTCTATTCTATGCATATTATATTTTTAGTAGCATCTCTGGCTGTTAAATAATGATATACCAATAGGACATGAAACATACTAGTTGTGATAATAGAAGATGTCCCAGACATTGCCAGATGCCCCCTTTGGGGTTTATTGTCCCTTGCTGAAATTACTGAGTTTAAGATTAACTCACTAGAGTGTACCCATGACGACAAACAATATTTTCATTAGATAAAATTAGAGACTGTGTGAAAGTCCTTTTTAAATTATTTAAGATGAATTCTGCAGTGGCTTGATTTGTGTGCTGAAGCAGGTATGTAACTTTTAGAGCAAACATATCGATTTTGATTATGGATTTCTAGTTTGCTTTGAAATATAAATTCAAGTTGACACTGATTTTAGCTTCTCAGTAAATGAAAGTTTTCCTTGTACAATGGTTGAATTCCTTACACTAGGTTTTCGTTTTCCATTGCTTTAAAGATTGTTACATGTTTCAGTACAGAAGGGGAGAGTTCAAAATGGGCTGGTAGGGATAGCAGCTCTGAACCCTTAGTGACAGAGGCATGACAGCTAAGAGTGGCAGCAATGATAAGCTGACCAGGAATTCAGGAAGCAGTTCAAACTCTGAGCATATTTGTATTAAATTCTATTTTTGTCTTAGGGTTTAACTATCATGTGATGGGTGTGGTTTCATGAGTGACTATGGATGCATTAGCCATATTGGAAGTTGGTCATGTTCAGACCACGCTTCATTTGTGCTTGCTGACTTCCTGTCCTAGGATTTATGTTAATGTTTCCTGTTGTTTAAATCTAATCTCAGAGGTTTTATAAATCTCTGCTTGCATTATATTTTAACTCAGTGCATTTACTTGTCACATCATACTTTTAAAAATAATATTATACTGGACTGTTCATGATTATGCTTTAATTATAGTCCAGGAATTCTTACATTTTAATATACAACCCTTGCATACATACCATGGTGAAGTTGTTTCTAAAATACAATAGTCTTACCAGACATTATTATAAAGAAGCATCTGTCAGCATTTCCATTATAAACATAATTTATTTTTAAGGAGTTTTTTACTTATCTATTTCTAAATTGCTTTGGGCTGAAACCATGTATAAAAATTGTCAGCTGAAATCCAAGTTTTGTTATATTATAAAAGGAAAAATTGAAGCTCATGTTTCTAACTACTTTCTGTCACAGCATTTAAACATCATAATTTTAGTGGATTCAGTTGCTTTAAACTTGATATTTATTTATTTATTTATTTATTTATTTATTTATTTATTTATGTATTTCTCAGAAGCCCAAGTGAGGAAATGGGAACTGACAGCAACTTAGCATTGTCTTCTTTCTTGCTCTGTGCTCTAAAACTTTTGATAGACTTTTTTGAAACTTATTTGCCAAATAGATGCAATAGTATTTCTTTTGGGGTGAGGGGGAACTGCTTCTTGTACCTCTGATATTCCAGCTTTTCTGCAATAGGTATTTTGTCTTAGAGCATGGGACTACATAACGTCTTACACAACTGGTTTCAGCTTTACTATGAGCATAGAAACCTGAGCAAGTATCATGTGGTCTCCACTTGTCTGGTGAATACTGCTGATGCTTTTTGTCCCTTTTTCCCCTAATGGTATATATAGGGCCTAGTCTAGTAACTTGTTGCTGCTCCTTTTTTTGAGATGATGCTATTAATAGATGCTTCTTTAATAGTGATTTTACTGCTTTTCAAAGTCCTTGAGAACCAAAGTTGTTATTATTGTGTGAACTTGAAATTTGGGATTATCTTGTGAAAGTGAACTTTTAGGGAAACTAAATTTTTTAACTGTTGGATTTCATATGAAATAAAAAGTATTGTGAAGCTTCTTACAAATGATGAGTGAATTCACTTACCATTAATCAAATCTCTTGCCTTCTATATGCAGAATATTTGAATAACTAAAACACAGTCATAGTTTTTATTGTCTTTTGTCTAGTAAGGAAGATGGGTCATAAAATAAAGAAGAACCCATTTATTTTAACCAAGTATAGTATCATTTTAAAGGCATACTCCTTAATAATTGAACTATGATATAGACAGAAACCCTATAATCCAAGGATTTTAAAAGTTGGGAATGTTTTAAAAAGTGTGACATCACTTAAACTGAAGCTGATATGTACATGCCTCTTCCATTTATTGTGTTTTTATTAGTAATTGGTATTATTTAGGGACTTGATTTTTGTGTAGTTTCCCATATTTCAGCACAGTGTTGTTCATTCTAACAAGTGTTTTGGTAGACATCCCTGGTAGGCCATCTTCTTTTCTGCAGAGAGCCTTCTTTTCTTACCAAATCACCCAGAAGCATCAGCAGGTGACTTTTCATTGAGCACAGTCATCTTATACACCCTTGTTGTTTTTGTTATTGATGGTGCTGTTTCTTCTCTTCCACTATTAAGCAATGATGCTTATTATAGACATATAGTAGATCCTGTTAGTTGTTTTTTCTTGTTGTTTATAATTAGCAAGGGTCTGTGTGTACAGTGGTAGTGGGGGGTGATAAGAACATGTAAAATACTCAAATAAAATAGGAAAAACATTTTATGAGCATCTAGGCATGCTTGAGAATCTATAGAAAGAATTCTCTCAGAACATTTTATTGTAAGGATGGCTATCTTCGAAGCTGGGTTCTGATATGTCTCATAGGTCAACATTTGAGTCTGCTCTGGATCTGAGTTAGAGCTACAGGCTGCCGAGAGCAGGAGTGAACCAGCTGTTGGCTTTTCCAAAACTTGCAGTACAACTTTGATGGTCTATTGGGTGGAACATCTTAGGTTTAGAAGTAGATGAAGATAGAGCCTTCCTGGGCTGAGGAAGTAGCTCAGGGCTAGGATGCTTGCCTAGTGTGATCAAGGCCCAGGGCTTGACCAACAGTACCCTATTAAATAAGAAAGGAGGAAACTCAGGCAGTACTTCCAAGCTCTAACAGAAGCAAGTGAGAACTCCCTGTGGAAGAGGATGTCCTCGTCCAATTCAACAGCTTATTCTTTTCAAATAATTTTCAAAAATACCATGCCTTCAACATAGGCAAAAATAGGAATAGAAAGAGAAGAGACCTTGAGTAGCTGGGGGATACAACAGACCTAGGTAGAGAGGAGATGAAATTACTAGACACAGATCACAAAACAGCTAATACCAAGAATGAAAACCAGGAAAAGCATTATCCAGAAAATTTGTAGAAGATCCAGATAGTCCAAAACCTGAAAAGTATGACATTTAGTCATTAGGTTTTGTGTCAGATTAGACATAAATAGAATTAGTGAACTTGTAGATAGGTCAGAATAAACAATCAGCAATGCTATAATAAAACAGTGAGAAGTAGGGAATCCAGGAAGAGGGTCAATGACCAGAAACAAGGGAACCTCTTGGGATGCCCAAGTCTGTCCTTAGCCTACAGAATGGACAGGCTCAAATTTCTTGCTTTCTGTGCTGAAGTTTTCTGCTGTATCTTCTCTCTTTTTCATCCAGCCATTTATTATAAGGTACGGTTGCTATTTCATATTTGCTAGACCCTATGGTAGGAGCTAGAAATATACACAGAAAGCAGATTGCTCATGGGGTACTCAAGGCCTGCTGTAAAGGATTGGTTTAACAGCTAAGGCTGACCCTGAGACTCCAGAGCTCTGAATGCTCATTGAGAAGATCAGGAGTCAATAGTAGACCTCTTGACATTTGAGAATTGATTGCTTTTATAGCCCTCCTCAGCAGAGATTGGCATTGGAAGATATTCTGAATGTTATGCTCAGCTTGGTCAAATGCATAAGCTAAGAATGGATTTAGAATTCATAGCTGCTCCCAGATTGTGAGCTTGACTCTGAAAGGCAGCTGACATCAAGGACCTGCTTGCTACTGCTGATGCTGACCTTGCTGCACTTTCCCTAGCCCTTTCAATGGCAGTTTTTAACGTGGTTAAATTAGACTCTAGGCAACTCACTTAATTTGTCCATGTTTCAGAATTTTCTTGCAAAATATAGCAAATTCTTTATATACTCTCACAGCTCCTTCTGTGTTTAAAAGTGTGAAGTAAAATATAGATTCTCAAAAAAAATAAGACTTGAATTTTATTAATTTGTTGAGATTTATAGCAATGATTTGAAAACACTTAAAATTGTTAAACTACATCAACTACATTAGTAGTTATTTTTTGTGCTTAATTAATTTCAGATTTCCAGGATGTGTCCTTGTCACCATTGATTCAGTACATCATATTTTAAATTTAGGATTATATTGGCTTTCTCTCTCTCTTTTTTCTTTTTCTTTTTTTTCTTTTTTTGCATTTCCACTGTCCAAATAGGATGAACTCTCCCCTCACACTCGTAGGAGCGGATGTGTCAGTAAATGCCATTAGTCAGCGGATCACTTATATTGCTGGGTTGCTTGGGTTTCTTCTTTCTTGTCTTGTGTCAGTTTTAACATTTTTGTTTTCTGAATGAATGAACCTTTTATTCTAGTTTGAAATTTTCATGGCATGATATTACATTCATTATTTTCTTATAATACCAAAAGGATACTGTGTTTGGATACTGCTCAAGTCCAAGGACTCAAGTTTGGATCCTAGGTGCCCAAATAAACCCAGGGGCAGAGGTATCCCCTGCAATTATAGTTTTGAGAAGCACAGATGGAGTCCTAAGAGCTGGTTGGACAGCTGTTCTAGCCAATCTGGGAGCTCTGTGTTCACTGAGACAAGGGTCTTTAAAATAAAGTGGAGAGCCATAGCGTAAGGCACTTGGAGTCAGTCACTTGCCTCCACACATGCTGCACATGTGCATGTGCATGTGCACTCAACTGAATAATGCAGAGAGGTGTATGCTGCCCCTTCTTTCCCTCTTCCCTGCATTCTCCCTTTCTTGTGTGTTTTTGATGTGTACATGAGTCTAGGGGCGCACACTTCCCTAGATGCCTATGGAGACTACAAGTTGGCATTTGGAATGTTGTCCTTAGTTCTTTCTCTACTTACTTACATCTGTCCATCTGTCCTTCTGTCTATCTATTTGAGAGAGGGTTTCTTTCTCTGAACCTGGGTCTCCTGTTTTGGCTAGCAAGTACCTGGAGTTCATCTTATCTGATTCTGTGCCTCCTGCTCAGCACTGTGGTGGGGTGCACCTCACACCTGGCTTTTTATATGGGAGGGGGGTCCAACTCAGATCTTAAAGTTTGTGCAACACATTCCTAGCCCCCCCTTTTTTTTAACTCCAACTACTTTTCCTTAGTAAGTCTTACCAAGATCTCATCTTCTTATCCTTTGTAATAAAAAGATCTTATGGTTTTATTGATTGAATTTATATGTTGTTTTGTTTGTTTTACTGAAATATAATGAGTAAAATGTGAGAATGAGAAGTGAAGATTTTGGTGGATTTTTGGATGTCGTGTGCAGTCATGTAGTCAATATCTAAAATAAGAAGAAGAGCTTTTCCAGTCATAGGAAGTCCTTTTCACATTAGTTCCTCCCCCACCCCCAGAGGCAACCACTTTCTGAATAATTTTGTCATAGAATACTTTATCTTTGGTCAACATATTGTTTTTGACATTTACACGTGTTGTATATATTAATAACTTTTAAATTTTCTGGGTGGTGTTTAATTTTAAAAATACATGGCTGCAGAGATGGCCCAGCCATTTATGTCTAGTCTCACAACCAAAACTTTAAGATTACACTGTGAACTGTGAAATTCTTTCCAGTTGATAGGCAGCGGTGCTGTTTATACCTTTGGGACCATTATGGGCATAGCTGCTACTACATAAATCATGTGCAACTTTTCTGTGGGCTTACACTTTTCTTTCTTTCTTTGAATTAGGACCTAGCAATAGAAGTGGTATCTTAGTTGTGTTTATAGGTTGGTATTGCTGAAATGAACAGTGGACATGAGCATCTCTTTCTGTGGTCGTATGCAATTTGAATATGTTTCTGTGATGAGGGTTCTACTCATCTTGAAAATCTGCTGTGCTGCAGAGGTTCTTTGATATTCCATCTGTGAATCTTCCCCCCACTGTGGGTTCTGGAAGAGGAAGTAGAAGGAGGAGAAGAAGCGAGAAGGGAGGAGAGAGAAAGGAAAGATTCTGTGATACTTCCATCTTTGCCTTATGTATTTCTTTTCTAATATTTTAAGAGTTCTGTCCATGTTCCTGAGGGACATTGGTCTTTATCTTCTTTTACAATATATTTGAAATGTTTATTTTCAAGTTTAAAACTCCAGCCTTTTTGCTTTATATTTTATAAATTTCTTTATATTAATTTTTCTGCTTTCCCAACATTTATTATGGCTTGCTAATTTTTCTAGCTGAATTTCTTATATTATAAAAATTATTTATTTTAATCTATAAATGCTTCTTTGAATATTACTTTGAATACCTCATTTTAAATAGGCTGTGCATCACTAAACAGGTTATAATCTGAGAAGTGCAGCATTAGTTACTGATATCATTGTTTGAATATCATAGGATGTTTGTACAAAATGCCTAACGGTGTGGGTTACATTGGAGATGTATGATATTTCCTGTTGTTCTTCAAACCATGCTGAATAATACAGTTCAAGAATAAATAAAATTAAACTTAATCAAAAAAAGAAATGACGCACTCTTAAACTTTAAAAAACCCAAAAGAATGTACTCTAAAGTAATAGTGAAACATGTACCTCAGTAAATACATATGCTAGAACAGTCACTTCCTCTCCAGCATCACCATAACAACTGAAGGACTGCACTGCAACCTTCAGGTGGCCAGTGTCAAGAAGGCATAGTGTTAATCTCCAGTGTACTTCATACATCTTTTGGCTATAGGTGTTGTCTATAGTTTAAAGACAAATGTTATAGCAGAAATACTGAATACCTTGGTGTCCTGGCCAGCTGTGTGTCAGTTTGACATAGGCTGGAGAGGAGGAGTCCTCAATTGAGGAATTGTCTCCAAACCCACAAGCTGCTAAGAACATCTTAGCAGAGATTGATACGGGAGGCCCAGCCCATTGTGAGTGACAGACCGTGGGCTGGCAGTACTGAGCTATATAAGAAAGCAATCTGAGAACGCTGTGAGAAGCTCCTGCCTCCAGGTTCCTGTTCTTTTTGAGTTCCTGCCCCGACTGTTGAGTGATGTGGAAGTGTAAGCAAAATAAACCTTTTCCAAGTCATCTTTGGTCATGGTGTTTCACCACAGCAGGAAAACTCTAAGACATTGGATTGCAGGCTCTAGAGCGTCAACACCCTTTCTAGCTTTCTTCCTCCATGGATTTTGATTATTTATTGTAGATTCAGCCTTCCACCTGTATGTAATTGATAGAGAAGACATGGAAGGATGATTGGGTAACATAAAATCCTTAGTTCCTGTCATACCAATTCTAGGTTCAATATTTCCTCCCCCCTCCCTCCCTCCCTCCCTTCCTCCCTCTCTCCCTCCCTCCCTTCTTTCTTTTGTCTGCCTGCCTGCCTTTTTGTCTCTTTCCTATTGACATTTTGGACTGGTGATTCTGTGGAGGAAAAGAGGGCTGGCTGTCTTGTGCCTTTGCTGTCTTGAAGTCTCTCTAGTTTTGATTTACTAGATGTTCATGATTCAATTAATAACGTCTGTGGACAAAATCTTATGTCTTGGAGCAAAAGTAAGGCCACAATTGTACCTGCTAGACAGCCATTTTTTCTTTTTTTTTTCTGTCATTTGAGGTAACAGGTAGTAACACATTTATTTATTTTGTATTTTTGTGTTTATGGTGTTTTTTTTTTTCATATATGTGGGGGTGTGCTTTCCCTCATGGGCATAAATACAGGCCAAAAGTGACACTCTGATGTTTTTCTCAATGCTTTTTACCATATATGTTATGTTATGTTATAATATTATAGACAGTCTCTTCCTGTACCTGGAGTTTTCTGTTGTGATGGATTGGCTAGCCCAGCAAGCCTGAGGTCTGCCTTTATTTTGCTCCTCAGCATTGGAGTTACAGAGGAATGCTACTGTATCTGGTCATTTTGTGTGTGCTGAGAATCTGTCCTGTTTAGCTTGAACTGTCAATTTGACACAGCTTAGAGTCATCTAAGAAGGAGTCACAGCTGAAGGATTGCCCAGTCTAGATTGTTCTGTGGGCATGTGCTGGAAGACTCTCTTGATTGCTAATTGATGTAGGTAGGTCCAGTGGTAGATACCATCCATGGGCAGATAGGCCTGAGCTATAAAAGAAAGCTAGTCGTACATGGCCATTATTCCCCATGGTTTCTGCTTAAAGGTCCTGCAGCCACAACTCTCTATGTTCATCCTAGTTGCATTTAAGAGTTGAATTGATTGAATTGGATTGATTTTACCTTTAGGCCATGTCACAGGCACAATGGGCACTCTAGCAACTACCAAGAAAAGAAAACAATGGGAAGTCTAGCTTTGGGGACAGGAAGATAAGAAGTTACAGTTATTGAGAAGACTACGACCTTTACAACTGTTCTCAGTGATTTTTGTAGTATGGTTCTTGCCTTCTTACAGACTAAACTCAATGAATCCAGTGTAGAGATTAGTTTATACTCTATTATTTGGTTCACTTTTAGCTACTTCAAAGAATGGACCTAAATATTATCTCTGTACCTTTTTTATGTCCAAAAGACAATGATGATCTGGACAGTCCAAGGTCAGAACGTGTTTCCCTGAGGTCTCAGGAGAGAAAATCTCTTCAGATTCTACTGTAAAACAGGCTCTGACATCACTTGGGGCACCTATAGCATTTTTTGGTTGATGAGAAATGGGGATTTTTTTTATATGAAAGAATATTTCTAAAATTAAAGAGGCTTTCTGATTTTGCTGTATACTAGAGTTTTGTAGTAGTAATTTGTAAATAGATGTTCACTATAGTTATTGAATATAACTATATATTCAATATAGGCCTCGGGAAGTACATGGACTCATTGAACTCTGACCTGTATGGATCTAGAGACAGGAGAGTTCCATGATTGGAGTTCTCAGGAACCAGTCAGAGGGGGAAATGTAAGGACCTGGATTTATTTGCATGTTGATACCTGGGAGCAGGGCCCAGGTCTGCGAGTGAATTCTGCAATAGCCAATGAATTCAAAAGTTGGATTTGCACCAATTGCTGCTGTACCTTACCCCTTTGCCCAATCCTGAAATGCCAAGGTGTGTTGCATCTTGCTTGTATATGTTTTGTTTTAAACCCCTACCCCCCACCGTTCCCACCCCCAGCCCCCCACCCTCCCTGCCACCCATTGGGGCTCAGGGTCCTTAGCCTTTCCGCTGTGCCAGAGTTAGGCTAACGACCCAGGCTCATGGGAACCTATATGTAACAATAAAATCCTTACTCTTTACAGCATGTCCAGCCTCCCTGGTGGCAATCGTGGATATTCTTACACACAGGCATAACATAACCTGCTACTTTGTTGAAAGTATTTATCAGCTGATGAAATTTCTTGGTAGGGTTTTTAGGGCCGCTTAGGTATACTATCATATCATCTGTAATAAAGGTTACTTGACTTCTTTCTTTTCACTTTGTACCCCTTGGCCTCCTTCAGCTGTCTTTTTGCTCTTGCTAGAACATCGAGTACGATATTGGAGAGTTGACACATCCTTGTCTTGTTTCTGATTTTACTGGAAATGTTTTGAGTTTCTCTCCATGTAGGATAATGTTGGCTGTGGACTTGCTGTAAATTTATTTTTCTAGGTTGTAATATGTAGTATGCTTGTTTATATTCTCTTCAGTACTTTTTATCATGAAGCAGTGTTGGTTTTGTGGGTGGTCTTTTCTGCTTCTAATGAGACAATCTTGTGGTTTTTGTCTTTCAGTCTGTTTATGTGGTGGGTTACATTTATTGATTTACAAATGTTGGACCTAACTTGATCATGGTGGATGATCTTTTTCATATGAATTCAGCTTGCAAGTATTTTACTGAGAAGTTTTTTGTTTATGTTCATAAAGGATATTGGTCTATAATTTGTAATGTTTTTTGTCTTTGTGTGGTTTTGGTGTCAGCATAGTAGTGGCTTCCTAAAAAGAACTAGGAAATGTTCTTTCAGTTTCTACTTGTGGACTAATTTGAGGCGTATTAATGTTAGTTCTATTTGAAGAAGTGGTAAAATTCTGTACCAGATTCATGTTGGCTTCTTTGTGGGGCAGGTAGAAGAAGTATTTAAATTATTGTTTATATTTCATTAGAGATTTTGGGTCTGTTTAAATTCTTTATTTACATCTTGATTTAACTTTGGTAGGTCATATGTATCAAGAAATTAATTCATTTTTTTCAGTTTGACAAATAGATTTTCTTAAGATTCTCTGGATTTCCTTTGTGTCTATTGTAATGTTTCCCTACCATCTCTACTTGTATTAATTTGGTCCTGCTCCCCATCTTTCAGTTAATCTGGCTAAGGGTTTGTCGATTTTAATGACTTTTGTACAGAACAGAATTCTTGGTTGGTGGTTTAAGTATTTTCACCCCGTCTCCATGCTGGGGATCAAACCAGGGCCTTCTGAAAGGGCTCTACCTCTGATGACACCTTCATCCATGCACCTTTTGCTTCTAATATGCCTGAGTGTCAGATATACATCCTGTTTGTTCTGAAGCTGCTAATTTTTTTCTCTCTGGCATGTTTTTCTTGACAGCTTTTTGTTTGTTTGCTTTGTTTTATTTTGTTTTTTGAGACAGGGTTTCTCTGTGTAACAAAGCCCTGGCTGTCCTGGAACTCACTGTGTAGGCCTTGAACTCACAAAGATCTGTCCCCTTTGCTCAGGAGCACTGGGATTAAAGTGTGCACCACCACTGCCCAGCTGCGGGGTTTCCTTCTGTGAGCCTGGGTATGTGAGCCCCACTGAAGGCTTTTGTCCTGTTTTCCTTTTATTCTGTTCACACGGAGTTTGTTTGCTTTGGTATCAAGTATTAGTCTGGTAAGATTTTTCTGTTTTTCTTTATATCATTTCTTCTGTTTTTCATTTTTTTTCTGATATTCCCATTCCTTGAGGTTTTTGCTTTATAGTTACCTCTCTCACACTGTGTCTTTATGTTAAAGTCTGCTCCCTTTGTGAGTTTTTAATCTCTAGAAGTTCAAACAGATTCTTCTAGTGAATATCTGAGTGAGAAAAGGAAGAAAGGTGCCTCTGGACTACTGGCGGGTAGAGGAAACCACTCAGTTCTTTCGTAGCCATACTGTCCGCCCTAGGCCTCCTGCTGGGTTTCTTTTCTTTTTTTTTTTTT
>PVIH01008766.1:0-88006 GCA_004025045.1 Sigmodon hispidus
CTGATCTAAGCATTATTGGGTCAGTGGGACCATAGGACTGTCTGCTCCCTGCCCAGGGAGGAGATGGGCAGTTGCAGAGAAGAAAAATGACCAGATGTGTTGGGAGGGGGAAGAGACCTGGAATAAGGATATATAGGGAAAGCTGAACACAAAGAAAATATATGTGTAGCAATCTTATTTGTGTTTCTACCCTTGATAAACCATGCTTATGATTCTTATCCTCTGTATAGTTATTGTTAACTCTTCTGCATTTTAAATTCTTTTTACTGTTTTTTTTTGATAAATACAAAATAAAGAAAAAAAAAAAAAAGAAAAGTAACTTCCTTCATAGCTGCTAATAATGATTAAAGTCATGCCTTAATACCTCATCGCAGTATGAAAGTAGCAAATTTTTCTTTCTACTTAGAAACGTTGATCTCCCATCACTAACAGGAAGGCTTTATAGACTATCTCTCAAGTTACTATAGTCTTTTATGACTAAGTCTAATTATACAATATGATGTTACACAAAATCAATAATAAAAATATTCACATGATCCAAGGTTTTCCAAAATTAAATCTGACTGGGTCATGGTAGTAGCCTGATGTCTGGAATGCAAGTAATATACTATATTATTGATGTGTGTCAAATAACGGAAATTGTTACAAATTAATTCATCCTAGCCTAATTAACCCCGTGTGTGATATTATATGCATTCCAGACAAGCCCTGTTTTTCTCTGGCCATAAAACTAGAAAAGACAATATTTCAACCCATAAAATTGCCACTCAAGCCACTTAGAAACCTCAGACAACATTGCTTATGAAGGAAAGATGCAGAAGAATGCATTACCTCATCTGTTTGAGTTTTTGTATAATGTGAAATTGTTCTCTAACATTTTTAATTGTACAAATAATCTTAGAAAAATACCCAGTCTGACTTAATATAACAAATGGATAGACAACATTTATTCCAGCACATTGCACTTCTTAAATAATCCACACACACATATGTGGATCAGAAAATGGACTAGGTTTACCATCTTTGATTTGCTAAAGCAAAAATGATTATTTTATGTCTAAGACACCTTAGAGTCCTGACTTTTCAGGATCACATAAATCTAGCAACATTTATCACTGTGTACATAGTGATTAGGAATGGTCTTCATGGAATCAGTAGAAAGGTTGTAAATTTATTTTATGACATTTACTACTTCTCTTTATCTCTCTCTTTGCACATCTCTTTTGCCATGTGCAATTTCTAATAATATACTTGTCCTTTGGCAAGATGGGGGCAGATTTAAACACAGTCCAATCTAAACTTTTCATATGCTCCAAATCTGCCTGGGATCTGCCCAGCTTTGGTAATTGCCAGGCCTTTCCTTCCTACAAGCTGGAAATTCTTGTAAAGTATTTTTCCTGGTTTTCTTATCACTAACAAAAACACAGCAACCCAAATGAAAGGTTTACCTTATGAGGAGGTTCTCTTAAACATTCAATCTGATTTTCTGTATCATCTTTGTCATCCCACTACAATATATTTCCAGTAATCACAGCAGAAATTCTGTATTTTAAATTTTTCTTTAGAATTATTGGATGGTCAGGATAATTCATGTGAAAATAGAGAAAAGGGGGCCTAGAGGACTAGATTGTGGGGATATGATATGTAGATGTGTTGGCTTGAAGTTTCAGGGTTTTCATTTTTGTTTGTGATCACATAATACTCAACCACTTAACCTTTCTGAGTTTAATTTTGGCTGCATAATGAACACTACAATGGCTGAGTAAGAAACAGTGGTACACAACTATAATCTCAGTAATGCAGAGACTGAGGCAGAGAGTTAAAAATTTTGTGCGAAGGCTGGTTATATATAAGTCAGAGATCAGAAGTAAGGAATGAGGGAAAGAAGAAGGAAGGAACGGAGGGAGGGAGGGAATTATGGAAGGCACTTTAAATGGAAGTTTTGAACATTAGAATGTTTGTGTACAATGTGTCCAGCAAAGTGAAGGTGCTCACCTTAAAAAAATTCTATAACACTATTATATTAAACTCCAATACTCTATGTAATCTTT
Source organism: Sigmodon hispidus (assembly GCA_004025045.1). Classification (NCBI taxonomy): domain Eukaryota; kingdom Metazoa; phylum Chordata; class Mammalia; order Rodentia; family Cricetidae; genus Sigmodon; species Sigmodon hispidus. The sequence goes on from PVIH01008766.1 coordinate 2,052, forward strand.
ACATTTTCCATGGAATTGTTTTAATGTAGAGTAAGATACTAAGTATGTTAGAAATATAAAATTTTCAATTTCCAGCAAAGAAAATTAAGTGGCATAAAAAAAAAAAAAAAAAACATAAGCACCGTTAAAACCTGTTTCTCAATTTAATCATTGGAGATAAATGGAAAATACTTTGTGGTTGATCTCTATTTTTATAAAAGAAGTAAAAATACCTAAAAAAAAATTAGAGAGTAGGATTACATATAGATGTTGTCAAAATGTGTTAGTGAAATATCATACCTTATAAAAGCTAATGTGAACTGATGCGTTGCTGAGCAGATGTCACTGATGTGGTGGCCTGTTGTTCCTGACAGAACAGTAAGGATCAAAGCATCTTTCATGGTGATAAAACTGGCAACATGGATGAGAAATAATTCCAGAGAGACTGATTAAGTGTGAATACCCCCACTTGGTGCCATGAAAATGGCACATGCAATTTCTAACTTAGCGATATTATTTTCTTCCTGAAGTTGCTTTTGAAACAGTATTGACAATTGCCTATATCTCCCATCACAAACTTACCTGTTGGTGTGATGCCTTTGTAGAAATACCCCCTGAATTCCTATTTTGTATTAATAAAGACATTTCAAGTTGGCACAGAATATGACTTTTGCATGCTCGGTTGCCAGACACCATGCTTTGATAATTCCCTTGTACATAACTCAGTTGACACATCTATCTGTAGAAAGATTTATGGAATCTGTCCTTCAGATTTGTGTCAACTAGCAAATGAAGTTCTGAAATGAGAATGAACCTTGCTTCTCGAACTTTGCTCTGTATCACATTTAGACTACTGGCATCCAGCATCTTTTATGTTTGCCTGTGAGGCTATTTCTGCATGAGGTCTAAAGAAAGTTGACTTTGCTGATCAGAGCTGTGGTTGTGCTTAGATCATAAGAGGGCAACAGTCTCTACTCTTCATAAGTTTCAAAAGATATTGACATCTTCTGAGCTCAGGGAAGATTCTCCTAAAACAAGATTAAATGTCTTTGCTAAAACAAATGCATTTGAACTGGTGTCTATGAGCCAGTATTATCAAATGACAAAAGTTTTATTATTATTATTAATTCCTGAAAGGACATTTCAGAGTTAAGTCAGAACTGAATTCTGAACAGCTGTAAGTCTCATTCTAAATGTCTCATTAGCAATATAGATTATAATTGATTCACAGAAAAAGCATGCACCTTAATTATAACCAAATCCAAGTCTTTTGTTAAAAATTAAGTAAACATAAGAAAAACCTTTTATAAACATACACAGAGAGACAGACAGACACAAGCACACACACACACACACACACACACACACATAATAGCCATCCGGGAATAATTTGCTGGGTGTTTTCTGATGATGTAATGAAGCAACAGGTATTTTTCTTACTAATTTATAAGATTTTAGTCAGGCTTTATGGTCCATTTAAAAGCACTCTGTTTATATTTTGTAAGCTGCTTTCAAGGTGCCAGATATCTGAATGCTTCTTATGTTACTGATGAGGTCACCATTGAGAAGCATGCTGAGAACAGCAGGACTGACCCCAGCCTTGGGAAATGAGGCAGTCTTCTAGTGTATGTCTTCATTTATGTTCTTTCATATTCATCTCTGGGACCTTTTATTCTGCAAATAGTATGTTCTGGGTCTTAGATGAACATATCCTATACACATTCTATACATGCTGACATGCTGATGCCTTCCACATTAAATTGTTTGCCCAAATTATTTTATTCATTTCATGATCATCATAAATTGCATAAAAATTAGCTATGTGTTTTTCATCCTAATAGCATAATAAAACAGCGATGATAAATGAACAACTTTAATGTATTTACTTTTATTTTTGTGTATTGTGCATGTTAGCAGTGAGCACTTCAAATTATTTATGTGGAAATCAAGGGTAATTTATAAGAGTAATTTTTTTCTACTGTATAGACTCTAAAGACAACATTCTGATTTTCAGTTTTGTAGGAGCACCATAAGGACATATGAAGAAATTTAAAACTATAAAGGTAACTTAAAAAATTAAGTTGACTCTGTGCTGATAATTTAATGGTTCAAAAAACTAAAATAGAAAAAATAATAAAATAAAATGTTACTCTAGACTTTGGGGAAGAGAATGATCTCTGGACAAATATTTGTATCACATGTAAAGCTGTAATAGAGCAGATTTCTCAAATAACTGAGGAAAGATTAAAATGTTAAAAAATGTTTTCAAATAAGAAGCAATAATGTATGTCTGTGTGAATAGATGACATCATGTTAAGGTCACAATGGTCTCAGTTACAAACTGATAACAACAGACTATGCTTAAAATTGACTGGGAGGGGCACAAGAGGGAAGGGAGTTTGAACGAGGGAACATATGGATAAGAAAATGAGACTTTATTTAAAAATAAATAAAAATTAAAAAAATTTACACAAGCAACTTACTTTGCAAAAAAGTATCTCCTATTATAAAAATAATAGTTTCTTTTATTTTACCCATAAGAGCTTTAGACAGCAAAAACGGCATGTCTGAAGTACTAAAAGTCTCATAAAAATGTATTTCTTTCTCTACAAACGTTAATAATTCCTTACCTATTCAAATTATTTTAAAGTAATGAATGATTAAAATAAATTTGAAACAATGTATTTGGTTTGATAGCAGCGTATAATGATACCATAAAACTAAAGGAAATCTATACATATGAAAATTTCACACACCGTAGCAGTATTTACTTGAACTGAGTAAAAATTGACTCCAATTTTAAATAGATTGTAGCGTGCTAGCAATGTTCATAGAGGTCACTGCAGAATCCACTATAACACACACTAAAGATGGTTTGCAAGTGAGTAGAGATATCTTTATGTTATGCCAAATTTCATCTGCATGTTTAAAGGCTGGAATGGGTTCCCAGCACCCACGTCATGACTCACAATCCTTTGCAACTCCAGTTTAAAGAGTGACTGGGAGGGGTGGGAGGGGGAAGGGAGTTTGAACAAGGGGATACATGGATAAAAAATATGAATTATTCATAATAAATTATGTGGAAAAAAATATTAGTAACCTTCCTCTGGTCTCAATGAGTACTGAACTCATGTCATAAATATATACATGCCAGGAAAACACCATGAACACTCGCCTCTTAGACACACAGAAGATATTAAAGTAGAAGATAACTCCACTGAAGCATTTGCAGGAGTGGAAGGCAAGACCTCAGCCCTAACCCTAACTGAGTTAGCATGATTAAAATGTGAGTGAATGAGCTAAGTATCCAAAACATCTGGTAAACCCACTGAATTAAAAAAAAAAAATCACAGTCTAACTGTATGCTATTTGTAAGAAACTTATTTTAATTAAAGTGCAACAACTTACATTTTCACAAATATAGTTAAAACTAAAAGGATGGAAGAATGTGTTTTCAATTTGTAGAGTAAGAACAAAAACATTAATATGAAACACAAGCCAGAAATGTTATGAAAGATAAAAGGTATAATGATAGATCAATAGTATTGAAAGAAAAAACTTAGAAATCTATTTGAACCCAACAACAAAGAAAAAAAGTCAAATAGATCAGATTTTAAATTTTAATGATAAAATTAGGAGGGAATATTTAAAATTAATTTTATTCAGAGCCTTACAGTTGTCTAATGAATTGAAACATAGTCCAAAATAGAATATAAAATAGTATTCCATAACTTTGAATGAACTCTGATGATTTAAATTATCTATTAAAATATCTTATATCACAAATTTAATTTCTTTTATAGTTTTTAAGGATTATGAATGAAAATTGGCAAAAGACAGTAATCATTTTAATCTATATGAGTAAGAATTCTATCAATAACATGTGTTCCACATAGTGATTTTTTATTGTACAAAATTACACTATTGGTAACTAACAGGAATGAAAGAGTGAAATTAGCAAACTGGATGTATATTAATAAGTTAATTCTAGGACTTTGATACGCCTGGGCAGTAACAAGTCTCTTCTGTTCTATAGTTCCTTCTTGTTGATTTCAAATGATTCTTAATTTTCTCTAAGATTATCTGTTCTTTTCGCTCCACTCCCATAAAACCATGTCTAGTTACACCACACCGCATTTTCAATATTCTTGGCTAAGGTGCATCAGAACATTTCTCAGACATAGGATGGAAAATATTCCAACTTACACTGCCAGTTATGAAGTGTTACAAATACAGATCCCAGTGCCAAGGAAGCATACACTGAGGTTAAACAGCCCTTTGGAAGTATTAATGATACAGACACATAATAAACAATCCCTGAGTTGGCATTTGCTGAAGAAAGACAATCTCTAGTCACTAAAACAGAATAATAAACACTAATCTTAAGAGACAGTTGATGGCTCAGACTCTGAACTCCTTAAATCCATAGGGTCCCCTGGAAAAGAATGCTATACTTGAGCACAACTGAAAGTTCTAAACATAGATTGGCTCAATTATATTTATAATTTGTTTCTTTCCAGTCTAAAGAAATTATAAAACATGAAAACAAAATGCAGACCTTCCAAGCCTGCCTCCGTTAGTCAAATTGCAGCATCAACTTTGTTATACTTTAGTGACCATACTTGACATTGTCTCAGTTAGATCGCTGTGAAAACATGCTTTTTGAATATAAAGGGAAAGATAAAGCAAAGTTTATTTCTATGAAATATGAGCATTCCTTTCTCAAGTGTGTCAGTTAGGAAAAGTAAGAAAAATATGGGCTGACATTAATGAATTAGTTTTATATTTGTTTTATTTGCAAATTCATAATCTGAAATGTATTTCTACTTAATTTTAATTTAAGATTAAGTTAATGCTATATTTTACTCATTGAGATAATTTGCTAAATCACCACAACTCTTTACCAAGTATCTTTTACTGTCATTTAATATTCTCTATATGTTTGTTCAGTGACAGTACCACTGTGAAAATAATTATGTAAGAAAACCAGACACCATAGAAGTGATAAAATAGGATATGGCAAAGCCAGAATAAAATCTAATTATTCTGGCTGATATTGATCAAGAAAACCTTAGGTTTCAACAAATGTTAAGTTGAGGTAGATAATTTCTAAAGAGTAAAAGTGTTATTTTTAACTGATGCTTAGACTTAATATATATGCTACATAACACACACGCATTGCAAGAAAGTTATTCATGTCTTATGTCCAGCTGGATGTCAAGAAAAAAGAGAGATGAATTATTGAGAGATTCCCCCCTTTGACTTCTGAGAGTACACATCTAGTTTGCATCTATTAATTTGACATTAATTACACATAGACATGCTTAGATGTATGCAAATGACTGTAGTTCTGTCTTTTAAAGAATAGGGTAAGTAATCAGTTTGGAAAATGTAAGAAACTGAATATAGAAGAAAAGCAAAACAATGGCTTTTACTATGAAGAGAGGCATTAGAGTAGTTTAAACTCAGTATCCATAATGAGAAAGGCTTTAGTTTATCTACCTGCCTGGGAGGAGACAGATGCACAGCTCCAACTGTGGTTAGTCACATACTTTAGTCAATGCACTTTCTGATGTTTCTAAGATGGCTACTTTAAGTATTTACTAGGATAGATGGTAATTTGTCTTTTAATTTCTTCTTTGCTTATAAGACTACAATATCCCTTTCCTCTCCCTGGAAATCAGTGTTCCCAAGAGCCATCTTTTACTTTTCTATGCCTAGGTATCACTCCATGAGAAGCTCCCTGAGGAAAAACTGGGAGTTTCAGGATCCAGTCAGTTTCTTTCTTTCTTTCTTTCTTTCTTTCTTTCTTTCTTTCTTTCTTTACCTTTTAAAAAATTATATTGCTTTTACTTTTTATTTTATTTATAAAATAAAGTCTTTATTATCCATGTATCCCCTTGTTCCCCCTCCCAATCCTTCCCTCTCAGCCTTCAGCCTCCCTTCTCCCTATCCCCTCCTCAAAACGAGCAAGAAGTCCCAAGGTGGATCAGGACAGCATCCACTCCAGGTAGGTCCGACTTCCTCATCCTAATATCAAGACTGGGTTAGATGCTCCTCTGGAAGGAATGGGCTCAGTTCCTTATCCAGATCGTTCCCCAGTGGCTGTTCTTGATTCAGTGAGCTCCCCAGAGCTCTAAAAGTTTTGATAACATTACTTTAAAAGTAAGCCTGTGAATTTCACAGAAGTTTAGAGATTTGAAGGAATGCTATTTGAATGGAAACCATATCCTCTTACCCAATTCAAGCTAGTAGTAAGGAACAGTTTCTATTTTCTTTTTTGGCTGTATACTTTTTATTATTATTATTATTATTATTATTATTATTATTATGAACAAAGAAGTCACACTTTCTATCCTTGTATATCCTTATTCAAGGTCCCTTCCCCCTCCCACCTCATCAGGTCATTCTTTCTTCTCCACAAATCACCATCCCTTCCCTGGGCAGGGAGTAGACAGTCCTATGGTCCCACTGCCCCCAATATTGCTTAGTTCAGTCTCCACTCCCGGGAGATCCAGTTTTCTCCCCCCCCCTCTCTCTCTCAAGAGTGAGTCAGGTGTTCCTCTAGGGGGAGTGGGATCCAAGGAGTCAGTCCAGGGTGTTTCTGATCCCAAGCTGTTCAGTGGTTGTGGTTTGCAGCTGAGCGAGGTATCACAAACTCAGAAAGATAAACAGGGGATGTACTCACTCATTAGTGGTCTCTAAACAAACAAACAGGATCCAGTCAGTTTCTCAGAAGAACTTTTAAAGGCATGTGACTATCAAAGACCAAGATTTTCACCTGGAGATTTCATTAGCATAACAGTTCTGTTATAAGGTGATGCATTCAATTTTCTGCCAAGTATTAACTTAAGTAATTTGTGAGTTGTGGTACAGGAGAGAATTCTGATATAGACTAAGATTTTCTTTCTCAGTCTCTTCCTTTTAAGTATTTTATTGTGTGAAAAAAAGAAAGGAGCAATGGACCCAACAGCCTCCTTTAAATTTCTAAATTTCTAAGCATTGTGTACTAAAAAAACATGTTTTTCTTGAAAACTTTAAAGTCTGACTTGTGTTATTATTGACTTAAGGAGCATAGATTTTGCAGGAAAACTCATTTTTTTTACTTGATGCCTATAAAATATTGATGCAACAAAAACAATAAAAAATGATGAATCAAATTGGAGCCCTCTCAACATGTGGAAAAGAGTCTCAAAATTATAGATGTGTGTGTGTGTGTGTGTGTGTGTGTGTGTATGTGTGTGTGTTTGAGAGAGAGAAAGAGAGTATTGTGTGTGTGTGTGTCTGTTGTGTGTGTGTGTGTGTATGTGTGTGTGTTTGAGAGAGAGAAAGAGAGTATTGTGTGTGTGTGTCTGTTGTGTGTGTGTGTGTATGTGTGTGTGTTTGAGAGAAAGAGAGTATTGTGTGTGTGTGTCTGTCTGTCTGGTGTGTGTGTGTGTGTGTGTGTGTGTGTGTGTGTGTGTGTGTGCAGGAAAGAGGCTGGTACTCACCCAAAGATAGGACAGGAAGTCTCATGTTGCAGGGACTAAGATTAAACATTGTCTTTAAACTCCCACCCTACTTTACCAACACTCTTGGTAATTACCACCTAGAGTTTTAGACACTGTCATGGTGATGTTCTTGTATTTGTTGGCCTAAATCCAGTAGTGCATAGGAAAGCTATAGTAGGATGTTGCTTCTTTCCTTCTCCTTTCATAGTAAAGCACTGATGGAGTTTCAATTTCAACCTCCAAAGACACTGATTCATTTCTGTTTTAATATTCCTATGAATTCTCTAGTCCCTGCTAACTGAAGTGAAACCATCCGAAAAAAAAAAAAAATGCAAGAAAAATCTTTCAGTTGTTAAGTCCAAAGTCCCCTTACCTTCATGATTCTACTTGATTTTATACAGCAGTTTATTTTTTACTATTCATCTTAATAACCCTCAGAATTCTTACTGACTCAGTTCTCTCGTGTTTTACTGTCTAGTTTCTGGGATGTTTCTCACAATCTTTCTCTGGGAAGTTTCATCCTAAAATGCTGTTGTTAAGAAGTAATGATTGAACACTTTTAAAGTTAGTCTGAGAAAGTATTGAATGTCTACCAGAACTCACCGCATTTTAATCTAATCTATTTACATATTTTTAAGTATTGACATGATAATTCAACACATTTACTACATATAAGATTACTCTGTTTTATTCAAATTCATTATTTTCAGTTTTCCTTAAGCAAAACTTTCCAGTATTTCACAAGTAAAAATCTCTTCTCACCAAGGACAACAAATTGCTCTGTGAGTTATGATGCATTGTAGTTATTTATTGCCCTTATTCTCAAACATATTTCTAAAGTTACAAATTAGAAAAATAAAATTATTCTTTTTATTCTGTTCCATAAATTTGTTTGTCTTAATAATACTTTACTTCTACTATTCTAGATAGAGCTCTTAGCAAACCATTGCTCTGTGTATTCAGATGATACTATCCTGGTACTTAGTGTTCTTATATGCTTACCTTCATACAGCCTTAGGTATAATCACCTAAGGGTTCTAGCATGATGATCAGTCACCATGTCTTATACTCCTAATTGACATCAGTGCATGCTTTAAACTTTCTTTTGCACACTTTTATAAAAAAGCAAATATGTACTATGGTACACACTCCACAATCAGGGGCAATGTACTTGGAATAAAAATATTTGTATATAAAAATGAACGAAATAGATTATCTAGCTAACAAACATGTCTACAAAGATCACACTATTTAAAATCAACTTTTAATTCTAGGGGCTACCACAAATTAATATTTTAACTACATCCAGTCAAATTTTATTTAACTTATGTGACCAAGATTATTATATTAAAGAAAAATTTGGAGAACTTTAATCCAAAACACATACAGCTAATTTGCCACACACTAGAAATATTAGAAGTATGGTTCTTCATAAATTTTTGAATAGATAAATTTATAATTTGTTTCATATTAAGTGATTTATTAATCTTAGAAGTTGAATAATTAAAAACTTTACAAATTATCAGGAGAAATGATGTAGCCCAGCAATTAAGAACACTGACTACTCATTAGAGATTTGGGACTTGATTTCTACCATCCCAATGGTGGCTCAGAGCCATCCATATCTTCAGGTTCAGGATATCTGCTGTTTTTTTCTGGCCTCTGTGGGTACCAGTTATTCATATGATACATAGATATTATGCAAGCAAAACACACATATATGTAAAGTATAGGCAAATATTTAAAAATCCTTACAAGTTAGTATCATATAGGCAAACTAAAATATAATTTTAAAATTAGGTAAGAGGATTTGGAAGAAAGGTATTCTGCATGATTAAAAAAAGATACCACAGATGCAACTGTTTCCAAACCAAAACCTCAATGCTGCATATGGGATACCTCCTCATGAGTTGTTGGTCAGGGAGGATTTAGAGACTCCCAAAATAATATAGGCTCTTGCTATTACTCTTGATGTCCAACAGAGATATGAGAGAAAACTCATGCATCTGAGTTAATGCTAAGGAAACTATATACCTTTATTAAATGATTCATAGTATCAAACTGGATAAAACTAGAACTGCTCTGACAGGTTTCTGTCTTCTTACTGTCACAGTGATGGATGATACTATGTAATTTGCTAGGAAGGAAAAGTCAACAGCAGTCTCAGGTAGCTTTAGGCCCTTAGAACTAGGAAAGCAAACAGCTATCTATACATGAAAGTTCCTTTTTTGAAATAGTGGAATGACTGTTATGGCTATAACAAATTACTCTATTATTAGCTCTGAGAGCCACTCCTCTAGAAAGAATCCATACCTGGTACTTTAAATTTATCAAGCTTCTTCAAATCAAGAAAAAATTAATTATTTGAATCATTTTATATACAAATTGACTGTTTCATATTTATTCTGGGATATCAAAAATGCATTGTTTACATTTTTTCCTACTTTGAAATTTGCATGTACATTTAAGTAACCTAGGGAAAAGAGCCTAAATAAACCCATTCAAAGTCTATAGAAAGAGTCTTAGGCCACGGAACTTGATTTTGTCATTTTAAAAATATCCAGGAAAGTTGAACTTTTTGATTCAAATTTATGTTACATTATTATCATTATGATAACACTTTAGTGTATCTAATATTAATTTCGAGTTAATTATATTATGGAAAATAAACTTTGAAATTTATGACACCCATCTTCAATGTGTTATAGAAATTTGAGTTTATCAAGTGTCTTTAAATAAAAGAGTCAGTGAATCATTCTTTGTACAGACTGACTGTCCAGTACTCAATATTGATCATCAGAAATACGTTATTCTCAAGCTTCTCAATTTTTTTCATATTTTTAAATGTGTATGTACACTGAAAGTAAATTAGATCTAGGTTTCTACATGTAATTTATCTTTCATATACCCCTTATACACAAAACCTAAATGCCATTTTATATGGGAATTTGAGTATGCTTACATTTTTGATTGTGATAAGACATAGGAGATGAGGGAAGCAATCCTCTGCTTGTTGTGTAATATCAGTGCTCACAAATATAAAGCTTGTGAAAAATATAAGGAGATCAAGAGAAGTGAGGGGGCAGATTAAGGAGAGAGACAGAACAAAAAGAAGGTGATGAGGAGGAATGAAGAAAATATATGGTTTCTTCCTTAGTTAGAAGCTAAACCTAAGTATTTGTATGAGAGAGGAGAAAGACAGAAATACAGACAGACAGATAGAGACAGAGAGAGAGAGAGAGAGAGAGAGAGAGAGAGAGAGAGAGAGAGAGGAACATAAATGAATAGAGGGAAACTATTGTAGGAGGAATAGAATCTTCTAGAGTGAGAGAGTAGAAATGAGAAAAATTAGGGGTGAGGTGATTATGATAAGTCAGAAGACATACTTGCATGTTCACCATGATGAAAATAACTAAAACTTTCAATAAAACTTTTTGATCCGTCAGTTTTAATGCATTTAGGCATGCTTATTTTCAGATTAAGAATTCTTACTTTGCATTAACGTGTTTTAATGTCAAATATTACTTTATTGAAATTTTGATTCATAACTAGTTATGAAATTTGTAAGAAAAGCAGAGCGTCAACTTAACATGTATTTCCAATTCGGATACTACCTTCTTCGTACTCACCATGAGAAATCATGACTATTCTTAATCTACAGAGGATTATATCCCATTCAAAAAGCCTAATTTCATAGTTGGCAAGTATCCATTTGACAAATAGTGGAAGACACAGTCTTGGGGCTAGCCAAAACCACAGTAGTGTTCTGATCAAATAGATCCAAACCCACAAGGCTTTTCTGAGTATTATTTACAATTTTCTGTGAATGCATGGCTAGACTGAGCTTAGGCAAGTCCGCCAGGAAAAGCCAGAGTGTCTGCTAATATATCAAACCTGAATTGTATATTATTAATTTTACCACCACTACATAGTTCATGTCTTTGTTTCCCAAAGGTCTTACCCAAAATTCAATGACAATTTGTCATTCCAAGCTTTAATATGTTCACTAAGTACTTTGGAGGATATGTTCTTAGGATGAGTAATTTTCTGAAAACCATTGCTAACATGAAATACACTCTAACCACAAAAACTATTTATTGTGTCATCAAACCCCTGTACTTTGCACTTTAGTGATGATTTTAACAGTTAAGGATCTTGTCTTATTGTGACTCCAATTTTCTTTATATAGTTTAGTCATTAAGATAAATTCAAGATAATATAATTATTAAAAATTGATGACAAATCTGTATACTGAAGTTGGATGTGTGGCATCATTAATTATACAGTCTATACCTGCAGAAAAATTACATTATCTCTCAGAACCTCAACTTTCTGATCTATGAAATAGGATTAAAATGTTTATGCCCTCAGACTATACTTGTATATAGCTGTCATTATTTAATGTGGGACCTAGAATGTAGCAAGGAATTAAATCGTGACATTGATGCTTATGACAACAGCATTTAAAAAAAATATTTATAGTTTGGTCTAGAATGTAATATAAAAACATAGATAATAGTTGAACTCTTATTTTTTACTCAACTTTTTTACAGAATAAAACTTTTTCTTAAGAAATCACTTTTGTTCTACATAATATGTAGCTTAATAATTTGTTGTCATTTTTTTTAGGGAAAAATAGGCAAGTAGACTTTTTTCTTCAACATTATTCTTTGAGGTAAGAAGTAATGCCAAGTAAGCTGGTTTAACATACCAGGGAGGAGACTAGAGTTAAATCCAAGGAAAAAGGTTGACATGGTTACAATGAAAATGGAGGCAAATGCTTGGGTCACAATAGGAAGAGTAAAGTATATTCTAACAAATATTATATATATATATATGTGTGTGTCTGTATGTATTTGTGTGAGTTTTATTATATATAACATATATGTATTTATAGAATATATTCTAACAAACAAGAATCTCAAATATATAGTAGAATCATTACATTTTAGAAATAAAAAGAATATAACAAGACAACACATTCATGTGACCTAACAGAAAAAAATTACATTGAGAAATTTTACCTATGCTTTCCTAAATTCCAAATCCAAGTCTTTCTTGTATTGTACATGACATATTCAGAAAAAATAGTAATCTCTGTACTTCTGAACTTTAAAGAGTATTAGTAAAATAAAACTAAGATTATAGTTTATGAAAAAATTCTTGTGAGAAAATGGTATGATTTTTGATGTGGAATAATATTTTTCTTGCCCACTTAATTTTTCATGAAATTAAAGTAATTTTCAAGTACTGTACTAAACAAATCATTTTAAACAATCCAAATTCAAAAGACAGAACCATTTAACAAATTAGGAAACTAGTCATGATAGGAAGAAATGATAAAATAAGTAAGTTATGGATGAAAATGCTAATTACATTGACTGAATATTGAAGAAAGTCTTAAGAAAAAAAAATCCCTGAAGAAATTATGAGATGAACCACATAAAAATTGCTACATGAAAAGAGTCCTAGTCAGAAAAGGCATTGGAAAACTCCATGACATAACTAATCTTCTAATTTATGACTAGAGACTATCAACATTAAAATAAAATGTCCACTAACTTAATGATACTTCTGGAATCACTCAGTATTAAGTCCAATAAACACTTAAAAATTACATGTCATGACCTTCTGAAATTACTTAGAATTCTTTAGCAAGAACAATTAATACTCATTGTAGGAATTTATGTTGCATAATTCAGTGAACAGCTGACAGGGAAAGAAGAGAGAGGGAAAGTAGTATATATGTTGTAAATATAAGTATAGACTCAGATATATTACTTTATAAAAGTTATAGAAAATTACTATAATTTAACAAATCATTCTTTCTTTTACCCATTTTCTTCTCCTTTCTTACCCTTTCACATCTTTCCTTTATGTTTGCCAAGTATTATGGTAGCTCAAAAATCACTCTTTTGAGCACAAAGAAAATATTTACAGAAAATGCTTCCAGGAAGAGATCTGAAGAGAAAAGTGAACACTGACAGAGAAGAATATTTTCAGCAATCCCCAAAAGAAAAAGGATGCACAATATAAATATACTTAATAAAAGATGTCTAGACAGTCACAAAATAGTTTCAACAAAATCAAAAACAAAAATCATCAGTTCAAATGATGCCACTCATAATTCTATGATAAATATTTGGAATTAGACTAGAGGAGTACAGTTATGAAATGTGAAGTCCATATAGAACAAAAGAGCTGAATGAACTGCAGAAGAGACAGCCTTGAGGAGAGCGTTAGTGATGAAGAAGCATTCTTTGGTCCTATCTCTCTCTCTCTGAGTTCTGAAAACCAACATACTTCATGAATATTTTTTCCAATATCTTAAAACATGTGGAAAGAAGACCATTAGGAAAATAAGCAGTCACGGTATACATGTGAAATGAATACCAGATGGTGTTCTGTACCCACACGCAGTATCTTTCACCACTTTGCTCCTGACTGTAATTCTCTAATCATTTCCACCTATTCTGTTTTTGCTTTGCAGCTTTTCATGAGTTAGGATCATGTCAAACTCTTCAAACAACATGAAATAGAAGGATTTTGCACTGTACAAAAAAGGTTATGTGTTAGAACCCCTTTTGATTCTTCAGATTAACTGGAATAAAAAAAAAAGACAGCTGTCAAACAGATAAAAGGTTATCAATACTTGTAATGAAATTGTGTTAAAAAAAACCTTATCAACACATTGGACAATTTAGTGTTTAAATTGCATTATATTGTAACATGTCTGACTAAATATGGATTCAAGTGAATGCTTCCAATTACATATAGTACAACTTTTGTTGCAGTTTGCTATGTTTCTGTTACTCAAAGATTTACACACTCTAATACAGATTATAAACAACTGTGTCAAATAGTCTCAATTACCATTCAGTATTAATGTGTTATTTATATAAAATCACATTCATGTACATTTATAAAAGTATAATTCTAAAACTAAGAATGGTAGGTTTTAAGATTTCTTTTTAATGACATATATTTATGTTTGTGTTTATGCATCTGCAACTAAGAACAGTACAGTCAGAAGCCAGAGATGTCCGATCCTCTGGATCTGGAGTTAAAGACAGTTGTGATTTATCCAGTGCTTATGTTGGAAACCAAACTTTGGACTTCTCCAATAGAACTTCATGCTCTTAACTGTGGATCATCTATCCAGGAACAGGTTTGTGGTACTTTTTGCTTCAACAAATTTACACTCATCAACTAATCTAACTATAATTATAGTTGAACTCAGACAACTCAAATAATATTGTAAATATATTTGCTGGAGCTGTATTAAAGCCCCATCAACATGAAGGATGCAAATATTTAAGAAGGTAAACTAAGTCATTGTAAAACTTGTCTTATTAATATGGAACAATTTTATTGTTAAAAGGTAAATTTATCAGTTATTTATTTTATAATATACTAGTCACTTTTCAAAGTGAGCTTAACAAATCTTCTCACTTTTATGGATAGATACAAAATGACTGTGATGTTACATTACACCAGATATTTTTATAACAACTCCTTTATCACTTATAATTCTAAATTACAGGATGCAGTTTAAAAGTGGAAGATGAGGCATGAGGAGTCTATACCTTATTTACATATTGCAGCTAGAAACAGATGTTTTAAAATTATCTTTCAGCTTTTATGAGAAACATTTAATGATTCACATAAAAGATTCACATAAAAATATTTCTTGTGTTGCTTTGAGTTCATGATTCATTTCAAAAACAACAAAACAAAAGATGTGTGTGACATTTTATTTGGTGATCTACATTGTATTTATTTGCTCTTGTCCAGAGATTCTAAAGACATACTTTGGCACCTTCAAAAAAAAATGAGTCACAGATGAATAACCAACTCCTTATGGACTGAAGTGACAGAGAGAAATGAGCTGGGATCTCTGGAAAGCAGATATGGCTCCATGGGATGGAGACATAGGCTGTGCATTTTACTGGGTATGTTTCATTCTTATGAGACTGGCTTCACTGCACAGGTTTACTTTGATTAAAGTAAATGGCTGATCATATTGACTCAGTATATCTTAGTATAGAAGAGTTAAACAATGTGGTCAAGAACTTGAATTTAGAAGCGAGACTGGGAAGGGTGAAAACTGGTTGGAAAGCTTATTACTTGATTTATATCAGGAAGCTGTCAGACAATAGACACAGTTGTTGAAAGTATTAAGTGTGTTATCTAAAAATAGAAGTGCTTAGGATGGTGCCAGAAACATAGTAATTTACCACCAAGTAACTTACACTTCTCTCTCTCTCCTCTCTCTCTCTCTCTCTCTCTCTCTCTCTCTCTCTCTCTCTCTCTCTCTCTCTCTCTCTCTCTCTCTCTCTCTCTCTCTCTCTCTCTCTCTCTCTCTCTCTCTCTCTCTCTCTCTCTCTCTCTCTCTCTCTCTCTCTCTCTCTCTCTCTCTGTGTGTGTGTGTGTGTTTGTCTCTCCACCTCCCCTGTGTGTGTAGCATAGCATTGTTTTGTTGGAATGTGAGGTAGGTGTGCACTAATGATGGGGTTGGATAAAACAACTTGTGAGCCCAAGAGACACGTTGAGGTTGATGCAATAGACATGAGAACAACTATTTACTGGGTAAATGTCAATTTAGATTGCAAATAACTTAACTATGGGAGAAGCTGTTGCATGAGGCTATGAGAATACTTTTCTTAAGGATACATATGGCAAAAATCAAATTTATTTTCCCATTCCTTATACCACATTAGAGTCTTTTTCAATAATTTCTCTTTAACAATGCCTTGTTAAACCCATACCATGTCAGCATAATAATCTGTAACAAAAAAAACACAGATCCTGAAGTTAGATATATTGATCTTTAAATGTTGTTATTAGCACTTTCTGTGCTATAGGTAGTAGACTTTTAACAGTGTCCTTATGTGTAAACACAAAGAAATTGTTAAAATAAATCCCCTACCAGTGCAGGACTAATGAAATGAGGCTATCCATGGAAGCCTTTTGTTTGCCTTATATATTGCACATTTAATATGTTTTCATATGCTGTTACTACGTTGTAGTTCTCCTTAGGTTCATTATTTACTTTTAAGATTAGGGGGAGAAAACTGGATCTGCCTGTAGTGGAGGCTGAACAAAGCAATAGTGGGACCTTGGGACCACCTTCCACTTGCCCAGGGGCGGGGGGGGGGGGGATGTGGAGATGTAGAGAAGAGAGAATGACCTGATGTGGTGGGAGAGGGAAGGGACCTTGACTAAGGATAGACAAGGATAGAAAGTGTGACTTCTTTGTTCATAATAATAAAAAAGAAAAGAAAAGAAAAGAAAAGAAAGATTGGGTTCTCTGGAAGTTTCATTTGCTATTGATAATCTCAAAATTGTTTTCATCAAAATTCAATTCTATTAGAGATTTTCTCATTAATGCATACAATCATCCCTAATTATTGCTAATTTACACTATGCCATGACTCTTGCTTTTGACCTATGTCTGCATTCCCAACATCAACTCATAGTTCTCCTTGTCTTTATACTAGTCTCATATTTATTTTCTTGTCAATTCTTCTTTGTGATTTTTATTTAAAATGGCTGTACATTTGATAAAAAGTGGCTTGCATCACATTACAACATTTCAAAATTCTAATGTTATTGCTACCTGTGTATGAAAATAAAAACTTAACATTTCTGATTTGAGATTAATATACTTCTTTGAGCATATTATACTTTGGTGCTCTCTTACAAGAATGATTCACCATTTTACAAAATGTACCTTTATAAAAGAAGATTTGTAAAAATGAAAAGACAGCACCCAAATATTTTATTCAAGCTGCTGAAAATAATTTATCAACAGTACCACCTTGAGTATGCCATTGCTGATAGCAAATATCCCTCAGTAAACTCTCCTATTAAAGTGTCATATCTAGAATCTATTTGCAAATTTGTTAACAATCTAATGTATTAATAAATACATGTTTTGTTTCTAATTTGTTGTTATACCTAATATATTTTAATGCACTTAAGTATCATAGTTTCACACTTATTTTTTTATTACATAGAACATTTATTTTTTATCATTTATTAATAATTTTAAGATAGCTATTAACTCCTATGAAAACTGCATTCATTCTAAGTGGAAGCAATTGAAACTATATTAACCATCATATTGAAAACAGTCAAAACAAAACCAAGAAATATACACAAAATTACATTAAATACCATTTTCCAATACCTGATGTCAAAAACATATAACAGTGTGGTTCAAAGCAAGGGAAACGGAAACAGCAAGACCTCATGAGTAACATTTTATAGTTCAGATAACTTTCTGTCTGTAACATGAGGGCAAGCAACAAAATAGCTCCATAAATTGCTTGAATACATGGACTAGAAGCAAAAGAGCAAGATTGTACACAAAAACATTCCATAAGCAAAAGATGTCTCTTTGGATTTCATCAGAGTATTATTCAACCCAGGCACAAGAAAAAAATTCTGAGACCACAGGGGGAAAGACTCTGATTATTAGAAGTATCAGGTTTGGAGTTGTATTTTTTTTATAAAGCATTAAAATTAAATCTTGTTATTTCTCTGCTCTTGGGACTTCTTACCTCTGCCTGTTTTCTTTCTTTCTTTCATTCTTTCTTTCTTTCTTTCTTTCTTTTTGCCTTGTCAAGCCTCAGTATCAGAGCTCTTGCCTTGTCTTATTTTATTCTGTTTTGTCTTGTTTGGTTGTTATCTCTTGGAGGCCTGAGCTTCGCCTGAGGGAGATGGAGAAGGGAGTGAATCTGGGGGAGGAGGGAGATGATGGGGAGCTGAGAGGAGTGAGAGAGGGGGAACTGTGGTCAGGATGGACTGGACCAGAGAAGAGTCTATCTTCAATTAAAAGAAAGCTTGGTCTCATTAACTAAATTAGAAAAATTCAAGAATCATGGGGCACTGGGCATACAGAATTGCTTTACCTAAGTGGTGAGCACTAACAAAACCTTGAATAAATGCTGTGCTTATCCACAGTAGTAAACCTAAAGTCCAAGCTCTCAAGGGCAAAATTGTGTCTTGATAACTAGACTGTGCCCCACTGAAAAGCTAAATAATTAGAATTCAAATTTAATGAACATTCAAAAATAATATTTACAATAATAAGCTTCTAATGAAAAATAACATGTTCTACAGAACAGGATACATCTGACAGAAGAGGAAAATCAACTGAAGTCAATTCAGAACTTCTGTAGATATTAGAGGTAATGGACTGAATGAGAAATATCCCCCATTGGTTCTGGTATTTGAAGAATAGTTCTCAGTTGGTGGCACTCTTTGCATACTGTTTGGGAGGTATGGCTTCCTGGAAGAATTATGAATTGGTTGCAGGTTTGGGGGTTTCTAGCCTCATCTAGTTTTCAATATTTTTCCCAGCTTTGTGTCTCTGGTTGGAGATGAGATGCCTCAAATTTCTGCTTTAGTTTCTTTGTGTAACTATGGACTCTTCTTTGTAACAGTAAGTCAATATTAATTAATATTCCCTTCCATTAGTCACTTTGAGTCATGGTGTTTTCTATAGCAACAGAAAACTAGCAAATACAGAAGACAATTAAATATGCTTTGCATACAATAAATTAGTACAACTATATCCTAAATTCTCTGTTAGGTTATAAATGAAGACTATCCGAGAAAGAGCAAAAGAAAGAGTAGATTAAAAACTACTATAAGTGATCTGAAAATATATTAAATTATATTGTTAGTGGGCTAAAGACAACCATGAAAAATACTCATAAGCTTGAACACAAAGGAATAAGCACTTCTTGAATTAAGAAATATGGTGAGAGGTAACAATAAAATGTAGAGAACTTACAGGTGTCAATACTACCTTAACTTACATAATATAATAGAGCCCTTGTAGTTTTCAACTGGGGAGTCCACATTTGAACAAATGCACTTCAGCAAGAGTAGAAAATAGTTTAAAAAAGAAAGGACAATCAACCAGGAAAGGTTCTGAAACAGTTATGCATTTGCAAAAGACTTATAGTATATAGCAATTAACAAAGTTAATACAATGAGTCATAGACTTAATGTTTTTATGTGGAGGATACACCTAAATGGTAGCATTGGAAGAAGGGGCTGTAACAGCCTCCAGGCTACTACAGTAACCTGTGAGTCACTGCCCCTTTGGGCATCAAATAATCCTTTTACAGGGTTGCCTAAGATCAGTGGAAAACAAAGATATTTACATTAAGATTCATAAAACAAAATTAGTTATGAAATATCAATAAAAGTAATTTTAATATTTGAGGGTCACTATATCAAGAGTTGTAGTAAAGTGCCACGGCATCAGGCAGGTTAAAAACCAGTGAGCCTCTGTAAACCCTAGCCCCAGCTCTCATGGAAAGCCTCAATTTGCTTAACCAGCAGAGAGACTTAATGTCCATCATGGGAACTGAGTTTTCAAAAAGGAGATAGATATGAGGTAAAGAATAAAAATACAGATGTGCCTTAGTAGCTGAATCTGCTGATGGATGGCACATTTCCTTTTCCTTAAGCATCCTTGAGGCTGCAATATGTTGTTCCTGTTATTTCAAAATAAGTAAGGAAAAACAAGTATGTCAGCTGACTAGACCAGAGTACTCAATCTTAGTCTGCAGATTACAGTTACATCATCTTTGACAAAGGTGTGAACAATATACTTTGTAAAAAAGTATCATCAAGAAATAATGCTATGTAATCTGAATATATCAACATGCAAAAAAATGAAAGTGGTCCCTTATCTCTCACACTGTGCAAAACTCCCTTACAAATGTATTATGGCTACAACAGAAGATCTAATGCCCTGAAATTCCTAAAGGACAAAGAAATTGTAATAAGCACAGCTAAATATTTTCTATATAGGAATTCTGTACTCAGGTAGTAAGGTCAACAACTGACAAATAGGATCTTATAAAATTAAAAATCTATACAGCAAAATAAACTATAGAGTGTAGAGGTAGTTCATGGAATAAAAGAAAGTTTTCTTCCAGCTGTACACCAGAAAGAGGATTAGTAATAAAAATATATAAAGGATTTAAAAAATTAAACATAAAAATTGACAGTATAATTTTAAAAATGGGATAAGAAACTGAGGAAAACTTCCCAAACAAACAAACAGAATAAATGGCTGGTATACACTTTAAAAATATATAATGTACTAAACAATCAGGGAAATATATATTAAAGTTACATTAAAATTCTATTTTATTCCAGCAAGAATAGGCATGATCAGGAATATAAAAACATATAATGCTGATATAAATGTGAGGAAACAGACCTATAATCTATTGCAGGAAACATAAACAAGGGCCTCCTCTTGGAAATCAGTCTGAAGATTTCTCAAAAATCCAGAACCAAGAATCCCATATGGCCTATCTTTTTCACTTCTGTACTATATCCAAAGAACTTAATATCCTACTAAAGAGACTTTAAACATCTATGCTTACTCTTCTTTTGTTCTCAATTAGCTTGAAAATGGAATAAAAAGAGATGCTTATCACCTGATGAATGGATAAGTAAATGTCATGTATAGATAAATAATATGGTACTACTTTCCTTCAAAGAAAAGAAAAAGTGAAATATGCAGGTTAATGGATAGGATTGGAATATATGTGTACATCTTCTATGTGTTTCCTACCATTGATTCTTTTCCTTTCTGTGTTTAATTTGAAGTACATGTAGAGGCCAGAAAATTTTAAGAAAATGCTTGAGAAAAGATCCATTAAGAGAAATGAAAATGAAAGTAGAGAGGGGACATGAGGTATGGGCTGTAGGCTCAGATATGCAGAGGGTGGTGGGTGGGGAAACTAGGAGCAGGGAGAGGCTAAGCCCAAATGAAGGGTGTGTGAAAAGTTATATAGAAACATATGATCTTGCAACCAAAGTAAAGAATGTAATTATAGTGCAAGCCCAAGCCAAACCAAGTCTTGGCATGACATCGGGAGTTGGGCATGAAATCCTTAGCATAGCCAAATAGGTTTTGGCAATTGATAGCTGTTGGGAGAAGAAACGGTTTTTCTCTTTCTCTAAGTTCTGGTAAATCTGCCATTCTCTAGTATAAGAACATACATGTAATAATATACGGACAGTTCAAATTTATCTTTATGGGTTTTTGTTTATTATTTGTTTGTTTATTTTTTAAGACACAAAGCTGGATGGAAGAACAGTGGGGGTGCATTTGAGAACAGTTGGGGAAATTAATGCGATCAAAATAAATAATAGTAAACTTTAAAAGATCATACAAAAGTTAAAATGAAATTAGAGGAGATATGAGAATACAGGTTACGTTGAAAAACATTGTTAATGTGTTGAGGGGAGGTATACAGGTTAAAAGTTTAAGTAGAAATGAGAGCAAAGAACATAAGGGAGAGCTGACCAGGTAAGGTGTGTGTTTTACCAAACTAAGGACATATGAAGAACTACTATAACAACATGCTGTTTTCTAATCTAATTTGAAAGCCTGGAAGGATTTGTGTGTGATTATTCTTCCTGACACATGCACACTATGCAATGGTCCTCCATTTTCAAAGAGCCAAACTTAAAGTGTAAAACCCTGGGGGATATTCTAGAGGATCATGGGAGGAAATACTTTCAAACCAGAGATCTCCTTTCTCAAGAATTGGAATATAAAATAAGTCATTCTGCTCACCAATAAGCTACTCACCTTATACTTATTTATGAAGTGGCCTTAAGGTCCATGCACAATGCAATGAGATCACTCTTATCTTTGCTAAACTTTGTTTGCTAAAGGAATATTTAACTCAAGTTAAACAGTGTCTCTTCATTATTTCAGTCAAGAAGATGAGACTTACTAGCCCCTTTTAACAATTCTAAAAATGACATAAGAGGTCATTATATCATTTGAGTTAGGAGAGAGTTGGCACCAATAACCAACAAGATAGACCTGATCTTCTACCTGCATTTCTATGTGTTTAATTAAATGCTACTTTTACATAAAACTGAAATACTCAACAAGATTTTAAAAACATATAGTCAAAATTAACTTAATATTTAAGTGAACAATTCTTTTAGTATAGACATGCCCATTCATTTATATAATTTTCATAGTTGATTTCCTATTATAAATACAGGGATAAGTCACTTTGGGAGCAATATGTGAAATACATATTACCTCTTTCTTAAAATTTTAAATTTTGTCTAGGCAAATATATGACATCAAAACAATATCTAAAAACTGATAAAAGTATCTTCACCAGAAGAATGGATTAACAAACTGTGGTACATCTACACAATGGAGTACTACTCAGCAGTAAGAAAAAATGATATCCTAAAATTTGTGGGCAAATGGATGGATTTGGAAAATATCCTCCTGAGCAAGGTATCCCAAACCCAGAAAGATAAGCAGGGGATGTACTCACTCATTAGTGGGCTTTAAACAAAAAAGCAAAAAGCAAAGCATGTCCAAGCTGCAAACACAACTACTGAACAGCTTGGGATCTGAAATACCTTGGACCAGCACCTTGGATCCCACTTCCCTTAGAGGAACACCTGACCCAGTCTTGATGTTGTGGTGAGGAAAGTTGTTCTGCCAAGAATGGATGCTGAACTAAGCCACATTGGGACCTTGAGACCTCTTGCCCTTGCTGGGGAGGAGATACAGTGATGTGAAGAAGAGAGAGTGACTGGAAGGGGCAGGAGGGGGAAGAGAGTTTGAACAAGGGTATGTATGGATAAAAAAAGACTTTTTTATAATAATAAAAAAGAGTGTAATATTAATAGACTCTTTCAATATGCAGTCTTCAGAATTAGCTGTATTTCTACATATAAATCCTTAGAGATCCATCTAAATTCTTATGTGCAATGTCAGCTTTTTCTTTATTATTGCTGAGGTAGTAGTATTCAGTGATGTAGTATACCACAAGTAATCCATTTACTAATTGAAGCCTATCGAGGTTGCTTAGATTTTGGGAATCTTCCAAATAAAACAACTACAAACATTCTTGAATTAAAAAAATCTTTTATCAAAATCTCAAACTCTGCCCCTTAAAAGATGCTCTTGAGAGAATATGACACAATTCAGAAAATGAGGGATGATTGCAAATTACTATCAGAAGAGAACTTTATATGGGGAATTTAATGAACCTTGAATATCAATGATTGAAAAAATATATGCCCTATACTTTTCACCAAAAGGAAAAATAGAAATGGAAACTAGGTACATGAAGACATGTTTAATTTATAGAAATATATACTCAATATAGAATGTAATGCTATTTCAGAATAAAATTGAAATGATTGATTGTTTACGTTAAGCAAATGTGAAAATCTAATATAAATAGAACTCAATATATTTCCAAGTAAAACCACAATGTTGCAAACATTTTGGAAAATATTCTTGTACTATCTAAAAGGTCTCATCTTGCAGTCAGCATTTTGTTTACAGCATGTATTCATAAGCAAGAAGGTGACTATATAGAAAGCCTTATTAAAAATGAGGACACATTCAACATTTCTAAACTTCAAATTGAACTTCAGCAGTCACCTGTGTGTGCATTGTGAGTGTGTATGTGTGTGTGTGTGTGTTTGTAAAACAAAGAGAACAAAGATAACTGAAAACTGGGCACATTGCAAAGAATTGAGAGGAAGTCATTCTGAGTTATGGTCTTCAGAACCCAAGTATACCTAAGAATTTTTATCATATTGTGAGATGAAATTTTGGGATAACATAACTTGAGAATGTAGGACATTTCATGTAATTAATTCATAAAGACATATTTTCTGTTTCATGTTAAAATTTGATTAAATTAATTCTTACAAGTACTTTAAATATTTTTGATAGTATAATGTTGTGGTTTTATTTGACATTTGTAAAAGAATTACTGCTTCTGAATTTTCTTATAACTGTAGAAATAATTAGTCATATTAATCTAAGATAACTGAAAATCTCCTTGAGTAACAGAGCACAGTAATTTATTAATTACGTGCTAATTTAATTGATAGACACTTGACAGATCTAGACATTATTACTACTCTACAGAATAATTTTTCTTTTAAGCATTAGACTAAGAATCATAGATAATCACAAGTGTGTTTAGTAAGCAGGTATATTTGTTCTTACCTGTTAGGCTGGCACATGTGCCATAAGCTAGATCCAATATGAGCCTCATTATATGGAAATTCCCAGTTTTTCAAATATCACTATGATAAAGTGGAGTAAATGATCCTTACACATAACCCCATGCAACATCATACTTCAAGGTCTGCAGATGCCAATGCAGTAATAGCGCTTCAGTTTTAAGTAAGTTCAGTCGACCATAAGTTCTCTTATATCTGCCCTTTGCTACTGACTTTATTACCCAAGACTCTGGTAAATAACTTTTATCTGTTGTAATATTTTTACAGGAAGCTGGTCAAAATCAAGTATTTATTTACAAAACAATTACAAATATTCTGTATCTCATCTGTCCAAAATTTGGAGAAAACTCCCACATCAATAAATGTAATGAGATTGAATTGTTAGTAAAAGTCTTTGAGTGCTTTGATTGCAAGTTTATTTAGAATGAGTATACACTTCAGCAAAGTTTGGATCTATGTCCTCATCTATTTATTAATAAAATGTTGCAGTGATGATGTCTGAATTGCATAGACTACAGAAAAGAACACTTAGATGAAAAAATTTCTTTAGGGATGACTTTTATCTAGTCTTTTATATAGACCATCCATCTTACATTATCAGAGAAAACAAATTCATCATTTAAGACCAAAGTTTTGGGCATTAAGGCTCTAAAATAATAGATGGTGAAATTTTTTGTTTTTAGTTATGCTTTTGAAAACTTTATAGTAGAGGTTTACTCTGAATCAAATATGTGATTCTGTAGTTGTGTAGCTTTGTTTGTTTATGAGGCCCCTGACATTGGGATCTGGATCTATCCCTGGTGCACGAGCTAGCTTTTTGGAGTCCATTACCAATGGAGGACAACTTGCTCAGCCTTGATGCAAGGGGGAGGACTAGAATCTGCTTCAACTGAATGTACCAGGCTTTGCTGACTCCTCATGGGAGGCCTTACCCTTTTGGAAGAGGATGGAGGGGTAGGTAGGGGTGAGGGGACTGGCTGGAGGACAGCAGGATGAGGAATGAAAGGAGAAATCTATGGCTGGTACATAAAATGAATATAAAAATTTCTTAAATTAAAAGAGAAAAGCATGGAGGTTATTAGTAATGAGTTTTAACTGACATCTTCACACCTTCTTCTTAATGAGTTACTGCTGCATTGTTGTGTTAGACTGCTCCTGGGTGGTCACTGTTATACATGACATATGCTGCGTGTGTGAAAACATAATTTCCTGAGCATGAAGCTCTTATAAGATTACATTTGCTATACTATTTCAACCAAGACAACACAGAAAAAGAGTGAAGAATACATTTGGACACATTCAACAGAAACTCTTTGACAGAGATGGTTAAAATATTTAAATGTTCTTTGCTTGGATGCAGTCATGAATGAAGATACACTTTGCTGAGCAATATTCCTGTAATAAAGCTTCAGAGGGAAAGTGTCTAGTTTGACTGAGAGAAATGGTGCTATATCACCCAGATAAATTTTTAGAATAAATCAGAATCATCTAATAAGGACACTTGAGGCAACTTCACAGGTAGATTATATCATTTGAAATCATCGTACACATGAGCAGTCAGGATGAACAGAAAACATCGACGTCAACTATATCCAAGTCATCCTCCCACCATATTTTATCTACAATAGTTTTACTCACCAGAAATGCCATTGAAAGAAATATAACTCAAGAGTCTGCCTCTGGCGGTCAAACATGAGTGGAAACAGAGGAACAGCAGAGGAGAAATTGGGCTGGATTCATGTTTGTTCTTTCCATGCATTCATATGTGAGGGCCTCTGCTCTCCATTTTCTGTTGCTACTCTTCATAGCACAAGTGTACAATCACATCTATTTATTCTTTTGAGTTATTTTATGTCATTGAGGGATGTTTTGAAATTAGAAAAATTAAAAACAATAACATGAAGTCCTGAATTTGAAGATTTAGAATTAAAAAAAAAAAAAATATTCTGAAGGGGCTCTGCTAAGCAGTCTAGTTGAACTAGCTAACCAAAGCTTTCAGATCAAAGGTCAGTTCAGATACTGTTTCTCAGAAAATAAAGTAGTAAAGAGAAATTGAGGAACACATACTGTACATCAATATCTAATCTTTATTACAAACATTGTATACACACCCACATATACATGTCATCATACATGAAAATGCATATTCACACATTCTACACAAATACAAAACAAACATGTAAACATAATTCCAAACTGATTGAAGATTTAAAGCAAGACCTGAGCCTCCCACACTGCTAGAGGGAAAAACAGAAAAATATTTCAAGGAAATGGTTTCTGAAAGGGACAGACTTCATTCAGTCTCACAGGAAATAATGAAAAGAGTTGACAACTGGGATTAGGTAAAGTTAAAATGCTTCTATACAACAAAGAAAAACCATTAACTGAGTCAAGAAAAAGTTTAGACAATATTAGAAAAACTGTGTTAACTACAGATCGGACACAATATTAAGAACTGAATATATAAACACCCATGCAAAAAAAAAATACAAAAAAATAAAACTAGGTAAATTAAATCAGACTAAGAAGGAAATATACTGTATGTATTCACTACCTGTAGCTGCCAGATTTTATAGTCACAAACCAATACATTTGCTAAAATTATACAGACATTTTACGAAAGATGAAATATAAATGGCCAATAAATGTGAAAAGAATTGTATAACATCATCGGCCATTACAAAATTCAAACTTAAAACTGCTTTCAGATAAAATCTCACCACAGTCAGAATAGTCATCATTTTAGGAAACAACAAATTATGTTGACAATGTGAAGAAAAAGGAACCCTAAAACATAGCCAGTAGAAATGGGGATTGGCCCAGTCACTATGAAAATCAGTCAGACATTCCTACAAAAACAAAATCTTTATAACCCAGCTATATTATTCCTGGCATTAACCTAAAGGAATTAAAGTATAAGGAAGTTACTTGTACATGGATTTTATATTATACTGTTATACATAAAGATTAAGTTAGAGATCAAACTTGATGCCTGCCAAGATAGAATGGATAAAGAAAATATGGCATATATACAAAATGGAATTTTATTAATCAATAAAGCAGAATCTATCATTTGATGAAAAATAGGGGCAACTGTATATTATTAATCTGAGCAAATTAATTCAGCATCAGAATAAAATACACTGTATATTTCTTCTACCCATAGATACTAAAGTATATAGACACAAAAGTCAAGTAGGTATAAATGACATAAAAGTAAAAGTGAAACTTTAAGTGAATGAAGAGAATAAACAGAAATTGGATGGAGAGAAGAGGGAATATTCACCGATGAGTCTATCTATCAACTAAGTAGAGTACTTACAGAGAATGTGTGAAGCCTAGCAAATATATGTGTAGACATTTGTACATGCATATATTGATACAAATGTAAATATATTTTGATTAGAAAACAATTAAAATCTTTCAAACTGCATTTTTGAAAATCTCAGATTTATAATTAGGGGGTTTTATGACTAAAATTTTAGCTACCTTGATGATATTCTAAACCTAGTTAACTTTTTTTCCTTAAAGCCAAATAAAGGGAGTATGTTTTAAAAAGTCTATGTGATCTTCTTAAGTTTAATATGCATAATAATATCCAAGGTCCTGATAAACAGTATTTATTGTGAAACTAATTACAGGGATGTTCAGTGGTGTGTGTCATCTGAGATCCAGCAATGTGGAGTTGCCATTTGTGGCTGACATAGAAGCACTGGCCAAGTCTATATTTCCATTTTCTAAAATTCTCTGCCATCACAGAATATTGAAATCTACAGTGCTTTTTATCTCCCATGCTTGTCCACACACAGACACTTTAAAATAGACAAACAGTACACTGTGTAACCATTCAAGGATTTGAGATAAAGTCTATGAAAGTGTCTATAAATGTCAACATTGTATATCATCATAGTCCTAACCTTGTGTCAGGAAGGGATATTACCAGTTTAGGGCTGTAATCAGTCATATCCTATCAAGTAATAGCATGACATATACATTTACAGAGCTGTTTTTCTTACTTAGAGTGTTGCATTATAAAAATGACTGCACAGGGCATCTAACCTGAATGTTTAACACTGACTTTGACTGGGAAAAATAATGCACATAGCAGTCATCATTAACGTAAACATTGCATGAGCATGCTGCTTTTAATTGTTGTTCTTTTGCTACTTTTGGCAATACATCTGCCCTAAAAAGAAAGCACATCTTTAGTGATTTTCTACTATTTTTCTCCTGCAAATATGAGCTCTGGTATGTTTTCCTGTCAAGCAGACATAACTCTGGGCAGCTGTAATAGCAACTGACCTTATATTACCATATTCAGACATTCACTGTCAGAAGAAAGGAAAGAAGAACAAAGTATTACATTTTCATCCATTGTTATGGAAAACTCAAGGTCAGAGTCCCACCCTGGATGAGCTTTGATAAGAGTAAGAAATGGTCAAGAAAAGATATGTGATTTATTTGAGTCTAGATTTAAATTGGTAACTTAATTGTTTCAGTATCTCAGTTCTAGGAAAAAAAAAAAAACACATACACACTTTTCTACTTCAGAAAAAAAAATACAGTGATGCTTTATTCAATGTACTTTAATACTATGCTTTATTGTTTATTTTCAAAGAAAGTTTAATAGATGTAATATAGTTACTCTAGATGGTAGTAGATTTCTTTCTTTCTTATTTGACACCACATCATTTCTAAATTCGAGCAGTTTGTAATCTTTTAAGCCCTGTAGATTATTTTATTTCTGTTGACTTCACTATTTTATATTTTTCCTCTGTTAAATATTAATATTGAATAATAACCACAACACAAATGCTCAAAAGTCCCATAGCTCTTATTTGATCAGAATAAAACCAAGTGTTATTATAGCTCAGCAAGCCTGATACTCTGGTTTACCTTAATTATTTGAACATATTCTGCAACCTACTCTCTTTATCCACTTTATTTAGCAACAAGTAAACTGTCTTTAATGTTTCAAAAGCACACCAATAATCCACAGAGCTGAATGCCAAAAGAACTCTACAAATATTGTTAAACTTTTATCACAATGCTTTATTACTCAATTTCATTGAAGATTTTGTTCAAATATCTCCTTTTTAGTGGGGTCTATTTAAATAATTTCTATTAAATTTTGTTCTTAGAATTTCCTATCATCATTTCTATTTTATTTTCCTTCAAAATAATGACTACCTGTTCTTTTTTTTTCCCGCTGTTCTTTACTCTTCTATTGGATATGAATATTCTGAAATCAGAGATACTTTCCCTTTGTTAACTGCATGGATAATGGGAAAATAAATACTTCTCAATTATTTACTGAATACATGAAACAATACATGAACATAGAACAAGAAAACTTTTCTAAATGATAAGAGAGAGAGAGGGAGGAAGAGAGAGAGAGAGAGAATTTGGCAATATTGAAATAGAGAGTGTTCCTGGTAGATGGAAAGACTCTTCATGGTCAGCTCTAATAGAGAAAGAAGAAAATAGAATCAAACAATTTATATTATTAAATGATTGTTTAAATTTTTATGCTAGCAGAAAACTAAAACTCTCTTAGAATATCCTAAATAAGCAAGATATGTGTAATAGAATTAAAATCTGTAAAGGAAGTAGGGCTGGCAGTTGACTTGAGCTTGGTGGGTTGCAGTAGAAACAGAATGCCCTTAATATAAAAGAGACACCTCTCTATGGAAGTTATTCAAGATGAGGCTCAAAAGAAGTGATATAATCTGATTTGTTTCAGAATATCACTGGAATCCTACAAAGGTATCTCAAAATTTAAGATAGCATCATGTAGAATTATTAGAACTGTGTTACAGTTCCAGAATTCATTTTAAGAAGAAGGACATCTACCCCATGCCTATAATCCAGCTACAATTAGAGCAAAGGAAGGAGAATAGCTAGGACCAAATGACTTGTATCCTAAGAAAACATAATCTCCAGATTCAGGAAGAAATATTGCCTCAAAAATTAAGTGGACAGTAATAGAGTGAAACAACTAAAGGATATAAATTAAAGCAAGGCATGGCATTAAAAAACTGTAATCCCCAACTATACTGGCAAATTAGAGGCTCACTTATGAAATGATCTATCCTACTGGTGAGTTTCAGGCTAATGAGAAATCTTATCCCAAGAAGAAATGTGATTCTAGCCTCTATGTATGTGCTACAGTGTGAGTATATAATATCTCTAACATACACACACATACACACAAACACACACATACACACAAACACACAAGAAAGAGAATTAAGATTAAACAATACATGTCCTTCACTGTGGTGGGATTATGTGCTGTTACATTGTAAATAATTGTCCAGCCTACTGGTTTAATAAAAATGCTGATAAAGTAAACAGAATGTGTAGGCGGTACAATCAGAATAAGAAAACTCTGGCAACAGAATGAACAGAGCAGAGATACCAAAGAGACACCAGTAGAGACACCAGTGGATGTAGACTAAAGAAGACAACTTTGCTGCTCTGAAGAAAGGTACCAAGCCTCATGGCTAACCAAGATAAGAATCATGAGTTAGTTTAAGAATTAGGAGTTAGCAAGTTATATGACTGAGCCATAGGCCAATCAGTATAAACTTAATATAAGCCTTCGTGTGATTAATGTGGGGCTCTGGGACTAAATGGCAGTGGGTTTGCAAGTAGGTCTGAACCTCGGGGCTAGGCTGGAAAGGCCTGGCCAGAAACTTCTTACCAAATGACACAGCAATGCGGTTCACATACACACACACATATAAAACCTGAGAAAGATTTAAAAGGGTTCTAGAACACAGAATCAGAGCCCAAAACAGCTTCTGGGTTGTGTTTCTCACATGAGCCTTGGTACATACATGCCCTGGCCTGGTGTGAGAGTTTGGGCCACAAAATGGCAGGCTTTTGGAGTACAGCTTAAGTTACAACAAGGTTCCTGAAGTCTCACAGGAGCCTTTATGTAAGCAACAAGTGACATATGATATATTTAAGCTCCTATTTATATAGACAAAAAGGGAAATGACTGAAAGTAGCCATGTTTCTTTGGTCAGCTCCGTTTGCTGAAGACAAGCAAAGGCCCAGCTTTTTAAGAGAAGCTTCCTGACTCAGTGTTATCAGCAAAACACTTGTGAGTCTCTCAAGAGGCTGAGCTGCCAAATACTTAATTGGAGTTTATGAGCATCAGAAGACAGTGTTTTACTTATGGACCTTAAAATTCCCCAGAGTGGTAATTGTACTATACTCAACTATGATTACTTTCTTTATACAATTTAAGCATATGTTATTGTGAAGAGAAAAGACTTCAAATAGATCATAGATTTTAAATGAAAAACATATATTTACATAACTAATTCTCTTTCATATTATGAGTCACTATGCCTTCAAATTAGACTTTCCAGTCATTCATACATATACGAGTTTACATCTTTGGCAAACCTAGTGACCTAATTCCACTTTCAAACTTACACTTTTGGTTTCTTATGTTGTCAAATATACTGTATCTCTGAACAATGCTTTCTGGTACTCAGAAAGACTAGTTAAAACCTGTCACTGCCTTGTTTCAACATCTGAAATTCTTTGCACTTCCTTTCAGACAGAGTGATCTATATTGATCATATCTACACAACCTCTTTGCCTGGCTACTTCTGTATGACATAAAGCACAGAAACTGTCAACTGTTTAAGTGACAGTTACATAAAGACTGACACAACATAAATTTCATGAAATGATGCCATAAATTTTAAATGACTCCTATCATTCATATATCTCATGATGACATAAAGAATCAGCATGATATACTGAAATGATATTGTTATACTTAAAAAAGCTATTCTACATTTCATATTAGATGTAAAGAATTATTCTCTCCACAAAGAAAAGACTCTTTCAGCCAGCTATTTTTTGTGTGTGTGTGTTTAATAACTCCTTTTATTTTCCAGGTTAATTATCTTACTATGTTTAAGCTCAATATTGGCATGTAAATTGATTATGAAATTTTTAAAATGCCATTATAATAAATAATAACCATGTTAGGAACATAGCATGCAATTCAAGGAATAATCACCTGCCACTAAAGGCAAATTATTATGTGCTCCCTTGAGAACAGATAATATAGAATTGCTTTCCCTCCATGAAGAAAGAGGTCACACGTTTGAAAGGGGAAACTGACAGGAAAAGGAAGATTTTAGAACAGGGTATGGAACACTTGTATCCCAAGAAAGAAAACAATTATGACTTCTGTATTAGAAAACTACCATCTAAGATCACTGTCCTTTACCAACACCCAAATCAGTATCTACTGGGAAATCCTTCTCTCTGAAGATTTACAGGATGACAATTTAAATGTCACCTTTTTTTTTTTTCCATTTTAGAAAACAGTATATAGTAGCAACCATCACAGTTGTGACTGAAACATTATTAATATATTTTTGAATACTAAAAATACCAGAGAAGTGAGGATAGTCTCCAAGTGTAATTACTATAAAATATGGCCCATCACAAAATCTTTGATAAACTGTGTAACAAAAAAACTGAACAACTGGTATTCCCAGGTAATTCATTGAATAGTTAAAATCTAAATCACAGTATCTATTCTCTAATAATCATTTTAATCAGCTCAATTAAAACATAAATCAGCAGAAGAAACAGGGATAGGCATTAAAAATATTTCATTAGCTTAACGTAGAACATGTTGCACAATGTTCTGTCTTTGATCAGTGGGCACAAAATTAAAACTGTTGAGAACTGTGACACCTTTATGTTTCATGTCAGAGTTTCAGGGGACACAGAAGTTATAGCGTCAGGATGAAGTGTAGAATATAAAAATGTTCTAAATATTTTCTTTTATTGTCATATTTGTAAACTAAAGCTGTATCTTCAGTGAAGCATCTTAGGGATATTATTTTATAAATCAATGTAAATATTTAAATAATTGAATTGCATATATTAATATTTATTTAGATAGATATTTATTTAGGAGTAAATATATGTTGAAAGAAGTAATGAATAGATTAGTGATTAAGCCACTCAATAAATTTATAAAAATACTATGAAGGCAAGATTATTTAAGTAAAATATTAATAGAGATTGCTTAGTCTAACAGAAGTGTTTCTGTGTCATTGGGAATTGCATTTATACTATGTTAAAAGTCTATAGTGAGATGTATTTTTGTGAAAGGTACTCCTAATATGTATTTTTTTTCATTTGGCTAGACCATATGAATATTATGGCAGAAAATTAGTTTAAAAGCCTATTTTTATCTATTATTATTGTGATTCACTCCTCTAATGTAATGCACATGCCAGTATCAAGATTCAGGATTATCTTACAGAGCACAGTCATTTTAATAAAGTATTATTTACATTGGGAAAACAGTTCAAAACCTTCCCAAATTTATAGTTAGTAGCTTAAAGCTATTCCCAAGGCAGTATTATTAATATTCTCTATAGTAAAAATGGTCCTGTCATACTTAGTAATTGGTGGTCTACCTTTGCTCTATATTGAGGCTATGCACATAAAGTGAAACACAGACAAAAGGCAGGTTGCTTCACATACAAAGCCATGGCTATAACTACATGGAAGCTCAACACACTGTATACTCAGCACAGCGTGATTGAATCTGAAAGCACACAGTCCCCTCCAGAACAGTTCAATCAGTGATGATCAATAAGAATAGAAATGTTACTTGCCACAATTCAAATGTTTCCATTTGTAATGATTACTTAACAGACAAGAGCATGGTGCTGGAGCATGGTGATTGAGCAACCTTTGCCCAATTCAGTCTTATTTTTCTTTTTTACCTGCTGGAGCCTGAGCATCGATTACCATCACCTCTCAGACATTCTCAGAAACTGAATCACAGAGTTGGAGAAAGGCTGTCTATTGTTACTAAAGTTTTATTTTCAATTTTATTGAATATTCCATCTGAAATAGTAGTTGTTTTATGCCATAGTATTTAGAAGGCAATATAAAAATATTATTACTAACAAATTTATTTTAATCATTTATGCTATTACATTGATCCTATAACTATGAGTAATATTTTAGATTTACATTTTGATGTAGTATTTTATTATTTTTATCATGCATACACACACAACAAACATTTCCTCTTATAAACAATAGGAATTATTAAAATGTAATAGAAATTATATAATATAAATTCGAAGCAAGTAAATTAAATTCACCTTTTATACTGATAATTAAACAGTAGAAGACATTATTAATGTAATTAATAAAATTTGTGTCTTTGGTATGTGAGAAACAATGCCTTGTATATGTGTGTTTCTCTGTTTGTGCATAGCTTTAATATAGAGCAAAGGTATACCACCAATTAGTAAGTACTAATATGTAAAATATTAGTAATACTGCCTTGGATATAGCATTAACAAATTGGAGGTATCTAAGGGATTTCACTGAATATTGTTTTTTTCCTTTATTGATCCTTTGCAAAGAGGACTATAAAATCAAATAACAATAAGACAAGCTAAGCTACTAGACATATATAACATAGCAGACCTATCCTTGCTTTAAATTATATTAAATAAGTACTGTAGCCTGAACTTTTGAAGCAGATAACTTAAAAAAAACACACTTACTTGTGAGGAAGAAAAAATTAATTTGCCAAAGTTCTATGTTAAAGTTGCTTCATGGTGCACCTCACTTCACTGCATGCTAGGCAGATAGTAATTTGAAGAATATTGGATAATATCATAGAAATTTTAGTGTTATTTATAATGCTTAAACATATTTCTAAACCAGTAATTCAGCACATAATTAATATGTATGAATATAATTAAATAATTGTAAATATTAAAATCCAAATCTTTCTTATAGACTAGTTCTCATTTAAGTAGAGCAATGGGTTGTATTAGTTCCTCTACAAAAAGTTTTTTTTCTAAAATTAATTCTTAGAACCAGTAGACATATTTCTTTTTACCTGAATGAAGGTTTTATCTTTTGTAATTATGAAAAAAGTAGAACTTCTAAGAAACTAATGACACAATTATTTAATTATAAAACAATTTTAGTTCACTTAATATAGCTATTTACTTTTTTAAAAAAGACACATTTTAGAATTTAAATATGCCACAGTCTGCTATTTTAAATACTTTAGAAAACATGAAGAAAGAAAAAAACACAAATAACTGTATACACATTTGTTTCAGATTTTCCACAGTTTAAACTACCACCAAGCAAGTTAGCTGCATATTTAAGAATCCACAAGTCATAGGATACACTTCCAAACTCGCTTAACCATGAACTCTGCGACACCCCTCCCGCAGCCCCAGGTACAGAAAGTAACGAATTCTATACTCTCTAAAAACACTAATTCACACTCATTTTGGAGCGTTTGTCCTGGGAAATTAAAACAAACCTCTCAGGCACTGGGCCTAATCATCAGACACGCTCTAGCCCCAAAGCTAATAGCTTATAGAGTCAATGTGAATTCAGATGCATCATGATCTGTGAATAGTAGCACAGCCTCTTCACTTTTAAATGTTTGTGCCTGAGGTTTTGGTTGCTGAGTAATGGAGAGAGAGAGTTGGAGTCTCACAAATAGGATTTGCTTATGAAGCCCACAGATGACAAGTAAGGAAGCCCACAGGCCCTCTGGAATGTCCTCCTGCTGGGGCTGCACATGGCATTCCACTCAACCTATGAAACACCGGCTTGTTTAAGGGCAGCAGACAGCGAGAACAGGGGGTCCCTGCACTGCAAACGTTTTCATTTAATGAAGTTAGTAAACTAATCATACTTCCATGAGTCTTCCTGACAGCTTGATTTCCCACCTGGAAGAGCCCAGCTTCTCCAGCTTCAACCACCTACAGGGCAGAGACCTGATTCTAGCCACTCCTGTGGCAAAATGCAGGCTGCCACTCTGCCACTGAGGTCCAGCAAACCCGATCCTGTGTCTGAATAATGTTCCAATATGCGTGGGATTACGAATAAATCTTTTAAAATGAAAAGTAAGGCAGGAAATATATATACCATACTAGTCTTTGGGGTAAAGCCCATTCAAAGGGAAAGCATTTTGACTCTATTTTAAAGGACTGCTGGGGAATTATACATGTTTTTAGAACGGCATCTTGTAAAAAGTATAAACCCATCATAAAGCTTGTAAAAGCAAAGCTCGTTGTCAAAATCTAAAATATATTTGAGACAAACCTCATGAACCTTTTCAGAAAAGCAGCTGTAGCCAGCCTCCTGGCTGTGGTATGAGACTTAAGAGTTAAACACCCCATTGAAACCCTATTCACCATCCAGGGAGGATCCAATAGAGAATCATTGTGCAAAAAATTCTTTTCAAGTAGAAAAAAAAAGAAAGAAAAAATATGCTTTAAATCATATTAGCTAATGTACTGGGAATTTTTACAAAAAGGAAAATGAACAGTCTGCAGTATAAAGGCTTAGGAAATTTTAGAGTAAAAGCCACAGAACACTGGGACATCATATTTTGACAACAAATAGACTCCACACTGCAATCATTCTTCCCATTAGAAATGGGTGGTTTCAAGTTTGTAAAACTATAAAAATGGATGTCGTCTGTGGTGTTTGGAATCTGCATCCTTAGTAACATATCTAGGAATGCAGAAATAAAAATGCATGTTTTGTTAAAATACAAGCTGAATTTTGTGATCCATGAACATTCAATCATGTGGTCCTCAACTCAGCTTTTGTGGTAAAAATTTATCTTTGTGTTATTCTCCAGATTGCCATACTAATTTAGATTTGAAAAAAAAAATAACACATCTAATCAAGTAATCAACTATGCAAATATAATGATAGTTGAAGAAATAAAATATTCAATATATTTTGATCTTAGACATATTTAAAATTTTGAAGATTTATTCCATTCAATTAATTACATTATAGTAAAATCTCAGTAATATACATATTATTTCACTTAATATTTCTGAAGTAAAATGTACTCAGTATAGTACTATTTGAAATAGCAGAGGGATGTATATATTATAAAAAATACAGATATTTTTAGAGAAACTGTGCACTTTTTTGAGACTTTACTTTGATGGGGCTGTTTGATGGATACAGGTAGTACAGTGTCAAATAGGAAATACTTTACCCTGTGAGGGTTCAATGGATGCGTGTGCATGTTTTCACTTATGGAGGTAGTAGATCTGACAGGTAATGGTGTTTCATATGTGTACAAGGAATCTTAAGCTCCATATGATGACATCCTTAAAAAGCATGTACTTGCTGAAAAGTGTTAAAATGATACATAAAACCTTGAAAGCATAAAGGTTGCTAAGATCTACTTAAGCTAATAATGCAGCTGGGTAGCTTCAAAATGGACTGACTTTCAGTTATCCTCTTTAATACATAATGTGTCTTTTAGAGTTGTAGGAAAATGCATCATTTCCTGTATTCTGTGGGAAACTGGGCTTCCTGAGAGGCCTATTCAGATTAGAATCATAAATCTTACTCCAGAGTACAGAAAGCCTGCTAAGAATTACTTTCTTGTTCAATCAAATGCAATACATGTTTTTTTTTTCAAATAATATCTAAGAAAAAGAGAAATGCTGTTATCAAACTTGGATACATTTGACTCCTGTGTTCTCAATTTCGGTGCACATTAAAAATATAGGTATTAAAGATAGAAGAAAGCAAGTTATCTTGCAATACCGTATTATCAGAATTTTTATTAGGAACACAGTGGAAAATTTCTCCTCACATTCAGTCATCCGTTTAAGTATTTCATCTTCCTCAATCAAATGTATCCAGTGTAAGTATTTGCTTCAGACATGGTGCTTAATAATTTAAACACTCAGAGATGCACTACAGTGCTCTACTGTGGGAATGAGGATACAAAAAGGTTTCAGGAGTTTTTTTATTTTTTGCACACTCTTCAAAAAAAAATCAGAATTTTAAGAATGCCATCCTAGTTCCATTGATAAATTAGTAACAATAGGTTCTCAAATAGAACATAACTGTAGTTTGAAAACACATGTGGAAGATTTATAACCATTTGCACACCTATTTTAGAAATGTACATACAACCATTTCAGAAATTTCAAGTCTGAATACTTATGACCACCCTGGATTTTGCCTGTGCTTCCTTTTTTCCCCACTGAGTTTTAGGACCCACTGACTGTTACTCACCCTGAGAGTTCCAGTTTAGACAACAACTTCTACCACCCACAAAAGTTTTTCTCCTGAGCTATGAAAGTTAGATAACTTGTCTTCTATTGCACTGTCATACAATCATTTTAACAGAGGCAAGAGACTTGCTGAAATCATTATTTTAGAATCAGTTGACAACGAAATTCACAGCTTTTGGTATTTTTTCATAAAATTCCATTGAATTAGACAGATTCCAAATTCTTATAAATATGAAAATGTTAAACTCACAAAATATTTAATTTTGTCACCTACCAAGAAGGGAAAAACCTGAATATTTTAACATATTGCAGATAAATTTTGACATTGGAGAAAACACTTACTACAAGTGACTATATTTGTAAATGAGTTAAGAATTTGTATTTTAAAATCTTTCCACAAATTCTTTTCTTATTTGAGCCTCATACATCTAACAGAGACAAGAATCATTAAACTCATATTTTATATATCTTAAACTTGAAAGCTGGGAGTTCACAAGTAAAAGAACTATTTGTGTGGCTATAAGTCCACCCTGTCCTGTCCACACTGTAGGAAATGTTATCCGATAGAGAAAATTTACTCTTCTATCAGGAGAATGCGTAATGTTAGGGAAGAACACAAGGCAGTGCATATTCTCCCTTCTTTTCCTGCTGGTATCTTGAACCCAGGCTATCAGTGATTTTTTTGAAGGTTATACATCTCCAGGAGTGTCTATAATTTATCTTGCTCCTTTGGAAATTTCTGATGGCAGACTCAGTACTACAAACTTTATTTTGACCTACATAATGAAGATATAGAGAAAATGTGTAGCCTAAAGACACTCAATTTTAACTGAATCACTTTCTTGCTATTTGACCTTGAAAAAGGCATACCTTCTTCAGGCTTTAGTTTAGTATTAGTGAGATCCCATGGTTATTAATGTTCCTGTGACAAGATGTCAAGAGAACTAGAAGTATAATGTAAATGTGAAGTTCCTCACATACATGGGGCCGAAACACAAAAGCATAAAATCTGATTGACATTGAAGAGGGAGGCTGAAATTTTTTTCTTTTTTTATTTAAGACGTTTTACTTTTCATACCTACCACTGCTCCCCCTCCCTCCCCTCCTCCCAGCCCTCCCTCTGCAACCCTCTACTCTGCCCCCACACCTCATCCCTTCTTTCATTCCCCGGGGAGGGCAAGGACTCCCAAGGTAAGTCAGTTTGGTCTGGCATATCCAGTTGAGGAGTCCCTCCTCCCAGTATCAAGGCTGAGTAAGGTGTTTCTCTGTAAGCAATGGGCTCGAAGATGTCAGTTCGTGCACCAGGAATAAACTCTGGCTCCACTACAAGAGGCGCCACAAACTGTCCATGCCATTTGACTGACATCTACCT
Organism: Sigmodon hispidus; assembly: GCA_004025045.1. Lineage (NCBI taxonomy): Eukaryota > Metazoa > Chordata > Mammalia > Rodentia > Cricetidae > Sigmodon > Sigmodon hispidus. The sequence goes on from PVIH01008766.1 coordinate 42,062, forward strand.
TTGGAGGGTTTAGTTCCTTTCCATGAAGGTTCCTCAGCTGTCATCAGAGTCAGTGAGCTCCCAGTAGCTCAAGTCAGCAGTCTCTGTGGGTCTCCTCCTCATGGTCCTGATCCCATTGTGGAGAAGAGAGAGAGTGACTGGAGTGGGTGGGAGGGGGAAGGAAACTTTAATAAGGATATACAAGGATAGAAAATGTGACTTTATTCATAATAAAATAATAACAAAAAAGAAAATAGAGTTCAGAGTTCAGAGCTAAATAGGGAATTCTCAAAAGAAGAAGAATTTCAAATGGCTGGAAAAAAAAAAAAAAAAAAAAAAAAAAAAAAAAAAAAAAAAAAAAAAAAAAAAAAAAAAAAAAAAAAAAAAAAAAAAAAAAAAAAAAAAAAAAAAAAAAAAAAACACTTAAAGAAGTGCTCAACATCTTTAGCCATCAGAGAAATGCAAATCAAAACAACTCTGAGATACCATCTTACATCTCTCAGAATGTCTAAGATCAAAAACACAGATGACAGCCTATGCTGGAAAGGATGCAGAGCAAGGGGAACACTCCTCCATTGCTGGTGAGAGAGTAAACTTGAACAGCCGCTTTGGATATCAGTATGGCAGTTCCACAGAAAACTGGGAATCAGTCTCCCCAAGGATCCAGCAATATCACTATTGGGCATATACTTGAAGGATGTACATTCATACCCCAAAGGCATTAGCTCAACTATGTTCATAGCAGCATTGTTCATAATAGCAAGCACCTGGAAACAACCTAGATGCCCCTCAACTGAAAACTGTGGAACATTTACACAATGGAGTACTACTCCGCAGAAAAAGAAAATGACATCCTGAAATTTGTAGACAAATGAATGGATCTACAGCGTATCACCCTGAGTGAGATGCCACAGACTCAGAAAGATAGAAGTTTCATCCAGCAACTGATGGAGACAGAAGCAGAAATCCAGAGCTAAGGACCCTGTGGAGCTCCAGGTCTAGCTGAAGAGAGGAAGAAGGGAGGCTGAAATTGTAATTCATTTTACCTTTTTTTCTAGATTTAAATGTCTTGAGAAAATATTATATGCTTTTATTGGTCTCTATTATTTTAAAGTGATATTAGTCTTCCTCTCACTAAATATTACTGTAAATCATTATGCAGTATCCAAAAATGCATAAAATGTCAGATGGAGGTATCAGAAAGACATTTAAATGGCTATAAAAAGGGATGGTTGTATCAAGTATGCAGATTTTGATCATTAGCTAAGCAACTTCATGTAACAATTCAGATTTTTTTCATACATGCATATATATCCTCTACTAATTTATGGAAAGTTGCTTTCCTAACTACCATTCTATGTGTTAGATTCTTTATTCAATAAAAATGCAAAAATTTGTACTAATTCTTACTTAGACAAAGAGTTTAATGATTCTATTGGACTAATTTGATCATATTCTTCCACCCTTCTAAATTTACTTGTGTATACACAAAAATAATTAACAACCAGTTAATACCTAGGTATCTGAAATATTTATAAGCTACTACATAACACTTAAGAAAACAAATTATTAGAATATCTGCCTAATGAAGGTTTTAAAAGGAAAATAAACTTAAAAGAATATCATTAGTTTTCAATGGAATACAATCTTATATCAGTGCACTGGGATTTTTGAGACAAAAGTAAAAGAATTCAAGGTCAGTTTAGACCTACTTAGGAAATATTGTCTCATAATCATTAAAAATAAAATAAATACACACTTGAAAAACCATGGGAAGGAGCGATGTTATTGACTGAGCCACAGGTGAACACAAAAACATGGGACATACAAATAAAGCTGATTTAATTTGTGGCTCTGTACTTGAAAATTTGTCTTCTTACTAAAATTTATTGATGACCTTAAGGTCAAAACTCATATTGCTACCCCTTGCTCATATGTGCCACACACATTTGCAGCTGATGACAAGCAAGGAAAACACAACTTCTTTCCAGTCTCCTCAGTAGCTGCCTATTTGTCACCACAATACTTACATTTTGTGCATTTGTAGTGGTGTCCTTGTATAAAAGGGCCCCAAAGTTTTCAGCTGAAGTGTCAGGTTGTGCTCCTTAAAGCAAAGAAATAATGTGTGTGTGTGTGTGTGTGTGTGTGTGTGTGTGTTAGAAAAATCTCCCCTTTGGGGAAATTATAGGAAAGGTGGAACAAGGTAAAGGTATTTTTAGTTGGCAATGAGATTCTGCTATATTACTGCACAGCAGGGTGACTGCAGATAGCAAGAGTATACTTCATCTTTCAAAAAAACCGACAATAATGGGACTTGTGGATGCTTTCATCAAGAAGAAATGGTCAGTGTTTTAGGAAAGCAGATATGTTTAACCTGATTTAAGCAATATGGGCAAACACTAATTTACCACATGGTACATACAATACACCCAAGATAAAATTTGACATAATTTAAATTTTATTTGGGGATTATTTTTATTTGGATTGATTTTTAATTAGCATAAGTTAAAACATAGTTTATCATTAATGTATCATCCTTTTATTATAAAAGGTTTTTCAAACAGGAACACACAGAAATCAAACATATACCAATTGGAATGAAGTCTCAACAATATGCTGCCTAAAAATGACATGAACAATGACAACACTAAATGATATGTCAATTTGAATACTAGATATTTCTCAAGTGTCTCACCCCTAAATGAAAAGCTTCATATAGTTACTGGCTGTTGAGAGAGAGAGAATTCATTGTCTCTAGAAATAATAACCTGATTAGTTAATTAATGTTAAGTTGTGGTCTCCCAAAACATACAAAAAACATTAAAGATTCAGCATTTATTTCTTTTATTCATTTGTGTGTGTGTGTGTGTGTGTGTGTGTGTGTGTGTTTAACAATGGTTAGAGAAAAGAAGGCCATGAATTTGAAAGAAACTGGAGATCATGAGAGAGGCTGTAGGTAGAGGTACTGATATAGAATACACATGTAGAAAATAAATAATAATACATTTAATTTAATAAAGTAATGAGACCAATGATTAAATAAACTCCACCTTATTATATATGTGAATTGTTTTTCTAAAGTAATTACCATAAATAATGGCAATCAACTGTCTGTTAAAATTAAAGTCTTTTTTCAAACTCATGTATACTTTTGATAGTTTGTTCTCACTACTGTAAAAGCTTGTATCTATTGCACTGATGAAAAGCTTACCTCTAACTAGAGTGACAGTAAGAATTTTTGATAGGAATAAGCAAGAAGAAAAAAGATGCTTAGAGCACTGCTAATAGAAATTCTCAAATAAATGAAGAGCAATCGATAGATATTAGAAAAGTTCAGCTAAGAAAATAGTATCAAATGTGAGTCCTTCTAGGGTCCTTTTACTTGTTTTAACTCATTTAAACATTGGTTTGGTATTTAAAAAATTGGTATCTTTATTTTATAAGTAAACAGGGAGGCTTAAAAAGATAAAGGGATATCTTTCAAAGACCATATATAGCGTTGGTGGGGTTTGAATAAGGAGACAAAACTTTGGCTTTTAGTATTTACAAACATTAAAAAATTATTTGGAAATTTATCCAACCATTTGATTTATAAATGACTAGCTGGATAAATAAAATATCTACTACTTTTGACAAATGCATAACCAGATCATAGAGGCTATGATTTTATAAGGAATAATAAAGCCAGGATTTATATGAGCTAGACATGTGTATACTTCAGAACTTAGAGCTTTTATAGTGACCATCATTAATTCTATAAAATACCTCCCAGATTTGCATGTTTACTTAAAACCTCTTTATGATTCCAAGTTATAAAAAGTAAGTTTCCTTGTTCCCTTAAGAGTATTCCAAATTTCAAGGATCCCTAGCTACCTTTAAACATGAAACATTTTGAATAATATGAACTTGGACAAAGAGAAAAGCAATAAATACAAGTATTCATCAGATAAGCAATTAAATGACACACTAAACCTTATGAATCTAAGGTATTTGATGTTTTATTCTCACATACAACTAGAAAAATTATAAAGGTTAATTTTTAACATTGCATTGTGTACAATTGCAAATCTGAAATGGTGTGTGGCTTCCTGTTACATTTAAAACTTTATATATTTAATTTATGGTTCCAAGTACAGATTCCAGTCTTTACCGCATGTTAGGCAAGCATTCTCCTATACATTTCTCATTTATTTTAGCAGCTATTAATGGAAATTCCTTGATATTTTCAACAAGGAACATTCAGAGATATTGTTTTATTTCTACAAAAGGAGTCTTAGGGTAAAAGTCATTATATTTTTCATGGCCTAACAATTAAACCACAGATGTGAAGTATATTAGCTAAACCAAGTGACTTATTAAATGTTTTATTCACATTTTTACTAAAATCATATAAAATTTATTGTTAAAGGCAGTACATGATATTGTTAATACTAAGCACAACATGCCTCACTTAACAGCCTTTACTCTCTTTTTATTATTTCTAGCAGTTTATATTTATTTCTGGGTATTTATTTTGGCTGCTCCTTTATTTTCCTTCCTCATCTCTCCCTATTCACTTTTCTGTTCTTTTCTTTCAATATGGTCCAGTCAATTATTAGATATAATGATAGATGTAGGAATGAACATGGAAGAAGATTAAACAGAATACAGTCTGTTTTTACTATGTTACCAGATCACTAAAAGATTGGATCATAAATTCAAGATCTCAAGTGTTTTCTAATTAATGAACACTGAAGACAAGGTGAGCTAAGCTTGTTCACATCTTTAATTCATTCAACTGAAGTCCAACTTTGCAGCATTCACCATTAAAATATTAAAAATGCTCCCCAAGCATCCAGCAATACCACTGTTAGCCTTATACTCTAAAGATGCACTTTTGCACCCCGAAGGCACTAGCTCAACTATGTTCATAGCAGAATTATTCATCATAGCCAGAACCTGGAAACAACCTAGATGCCCCTCAACTGAGGAATGGATTAACAAGCTGTGGTACATCTACACAATGAAGTACTATTCAGCAGTAAGAAAGAAATGATATTCTAAAATTTGCAGTCAAAAGGATGGATATGGAGAATATCCTCTTGAGTGAGGTATCAAAACCCCAGAAAGAGAAGCAGGGGATGTACTCACTCATTAGTGGACTTTAAACAAAAAGCAAAGCATACCCAAGCTGCAAACCTCAACCACTGAACAGCTTTGGTTCTGAAACACCTTGGACCGGCACCTTGGAGCCCTTTCCCTCCAAAGGAATACCTGACCCAGTCTTGATGTTAGGATGAAAAAAGTGGATTTGCCAGGAGTGGATGCTGAACTAAGCCACCTTGGGATGTTGGGACCTCCTGCTCTTGTTGGGGAGGAGATGGGGAGAAGAGAGGGTGACAGGGAGGGGCTGGAGGGCGAAGGGAGCTTGAACAGGGAGATACAAAAATAAAAAAATGAGACTTTATTCATAATAAATAAATAAAAATATAAAATAAAATATTAAAAAGACATTTTATAAAAATCAATCAAGAGCATAGCCATCTTTCACAATATACAAAGAAACGCTCCTTCTCTAGATGTCTGTAGAGCACCATATAGGACTGTAATTTCTAGTTATACCTTTTTATTCTTTACATCTCAACTTAAGCACACTTGAAGTCACCAAAGGCATCAGAATGAGTTAAAAATAGAACTTTCTCACTACTATTGGACCTAAATTTGTCCTAAAGAAAGAGAATACAGGGTTGTTTTTTTGACTCAGCACTCAAACAAAACATGCAACAATGTCACCAAAGATTCTAAGAGTATAAAGAGTAAAAGATAGGTAGACTACATGTTTTATGTGCATAACATAGAGGAAGAACATTATTCATTCCACACTACTTTTTATATTTAATTAATTTGGGAAAATATTACTTTATATTATTGAGCATGAGATTTTTCCCTACCTATCAATTAACACATAAGTTCTAGGGAAAAGAAGCAAAAAGCAAAGACATAGAAAGAAAAGGTTTCAGAAATTGTATTTGGGAGTTGACAAAAATCTTAAAACAATACATAACCATTATAATTTGGTCACTCCTATATCCTCAGTTTTATTCACTTAGCTTAAAAGTAAAGCTTTTAGCAAGAGGGTAGACAGTTAAATGCTTATATTGATCTGAATTCCTTTCCAAATTAACTAGTTTAACCCATTAGATTATATCTTCTTGAGAAACTAAGACAGAATGATCACATGGACAGTAGACCTAGAGAAGATCTGACATGTTAGTTATAAGAACAGGTGGACCAGAAGCTGACCTAAAACAGACACAAATGAGTAGAATAGGTAGAAATCCTGGCAACTGAAAGATGAAGAGGATTTTTGGATGATAAGGTCTAAGATAGACCTGTAACTTAATCCTATACAAGTCAAAAACATAAGTGACACTGAAAATCATGGATAACAATAATAATAGCAACAACAATAATAATATTTCATTTACTGACTGTTTCCATTTCCTGCTAGACAGAATGTCTGAGTGCAATAAGTCAAGAATTTCTTGATGTACCACCAATGAGTTTCTATTAACTGGCAATTATTCCCATAACCTAGCCTACACCCTGGAAAATGACAATGACCTAAAATCATACACTTGGTAAACAGGATCTGATGACTCCAAACTGAGCAGTGTATGCTTAGAATGAACATGCTACATCAGTGTCCCAAAGTCAGGCCAGATGGCAGGGAAAAGAGAAACCGCACAGTAATTGAAGACTGCTGCCACAGCAGAGCTTCAGGACATCACGCCAGAAGTTTGCTTGTCATGTCATTGAATGATAAATAAGATCACTCTAAACTAGAACCAAGATGCCCACCCAATGAGGTGTCTAACTATTCTCTGTTCATTATAATTATATCTTTATATCATTGGCTGTAAAAAAGATTGGCGGTGGCTGGAATGTTTGCTTCATAATGCATCTGAATTTGGCCAACGTATATGAAAACAGGAATAAATGCTATCCTCACTTCATTTTCTTATCATCCCCTTCATTATCATAACCATAGAATATATTGCCTAAAAACCTAGCAGCTGAAACTCACTTTAAGCAGTGGAATTCCTACCTTCTCTGTAAAACAAAACTTTTCTTGAAGGTTCATATTTAGTCTCTTAGAAGTCATTCTCTGATGGTAACAAGATTCTGAGGCAGTCTTTCTATCTTATTCTTTGTACCTCCTAGGATCCCCCATTCCTTGTCACTGGCAGCTTGATACCAAGATAATGTGTTAGAACACAAACCTCCTGGCCAAATGTTTTGACTGTCTCAGTCAGTGGAAGGTGGCAGCCAAGCATATGCAACTCTGATAAATTTCCATATGACACCAGTGACAAAAATGCTCTAAATTTCTACTCTATAGTATTTCTATGGTTGTGTCATCTGAATTGTCTGTGCTTTCATTTTTGTTTGTAAAATATTTGAAATAAATCTTCTTTATGTTGTTGTCTTGAGGAATAAGCGACACTCCAAAAGGCACTTAATACTAGGTCTAGCATGGGATAAATACTTGAGAGATTTTACATTATTGGGTCTGGTGGACTACAAAAGTATTCCTTTAATTAGAATATGATGTTTACAACAGTAGAAAATTAGACCAACATCCCATAAGCCCATGTTATTTTTAAAAATTTTAGTGCCCATGGGTTTCTACTGTAACATTATGTAAACAAAACAAGCCTTGCTTTGACCTCACCTTGACTTTCTGTTGTTTTTTTTTTTTTTTTTAAACTTGTGCATAAGAAAAGCTATATCATTTACCACAACACAGGAAAGCTAAAAAGTCTTGTAAAATTATTTAATAGCAGTTGGTGAAACTAATGGAGTTTATAAAAGCTAATAATAAATTTCACCTTTCTCAAAGAACATTGTAAACTTCTAATACACTGGCTGATTTACTGCCATAGCCAAAGTGCTAAAAGTAGTGAGAGATTTCTTTTTTATACAAAATCAGCCTTTAGGCTTTGTCTCTTAGTGCATCATAAAAATAGCTTATAATCACGTAATCATTCATATACAAGGTAGAAAATGCATACAGTTTCTTCACTTTTCACTTTTAAATATTGATTATATATTAAACTTGTACTGATTAAAAATTTCTTAAAGAAAAAAAAAAGCAACAGAAAAGGACTGGAGAGATGGCTCAGAGGTTAAGAGCAGTGACTGTTCTTCCAGAGGTTCTGAGTTCAATTCCCTGCCACCACATTGTGGCTCACAACCATCTATGATGACATCTGGTATCCTCTTCTGTATACTGTATACATAATAAATAAATAAATCTTTTTAAAAAAAAAACATAGACCACATATATGAAGAAATAAGTATAACAAAAGAAACAAACTTTGGAATCTTTAGAAACAAGGTTTTTCTTTAAACCCATCTTGCTCAGGCTGAATAAAGTTCTTGTTCTTCCTTTTGAAGGGATAAACATTAGTCCCAAGAGAAGAAGCATCTTACCAGCAGCAATTGCATTACAAAGCACATGTATTCAAAAAGAAAGTAGTTGACCAACTGGAAACAGCTTTGAACTGATGTGATTTAGTATGATAGATGCCATTCTTGTGAGATATCCTAATATAGTTTAAAAATTCTCCCTATTTATAACCAAATTTTATATTTTCATGTTTTTGTTTGTTTCTTTGTTTCACTTATACATAACAACCAAGTTCAGATAGAGTTCATGGTCTATGGAGGGAAACCCCTGTCTCAAAATAAAAGATTAACAAAATCAGAAAATTGCAACAAAACAAACAAACAAGCACTGATGCCAGGCAAATGAGGCTTGCTTTTTTTCTATTACTATACAAACATTGATCTGCTCACCAGTTACCTTTCCCTTCCAGACTCTCTTTATTGCATCTCCTTAACATGAAGTCCTTTCCTGTCTTTCTTATTCAGTTTTCCTGATTCTAGAGGTGAGCTTTGACTTGCTAAGTGTCACTCAGGAGGTGTCAAAGCATTCCTTTCTCAATGAGAAAAGGACATGAGACTAAATCAATCTAGTTTCTCCCTGTCTGCCTAAGAGAGTAACATCTAAATTAGCTACAGTGTAAAATAAGTAGCAATGATTAATTATATGCTTTCAAACAACATTCATTCACTTCCAAATTAAGTATGCAGATAATATTTTACAATAGCCTACCAGGAAATTATAAGGCAACTTACCAACTTGAATTTCTTAAAGTTTCTATCATGATTTAATACACTTTTATAATAGTTTGAGCAAGTAGTTACTTATAATTTTATTTTGTTCCCATTCACTTTCCATTGTTTTTAATATTATTGATTTTATTTTTGTTATAAAAAGCATCTATATTTTCTTCAAGAACATTGTGTGTATGTTGTATACCACCTACAGTCTAAGCAGAAAACAGAGATATAAAACAAGACTGTAGAAAGCATTGGAAAATGCCATTTTTAAAATGAGATATTGTTTTATAACTGTCTTATAGACCATCGACTTTCCAAAATCATAACTTTATCATTGTGAAATGAGTACAACCATTTTCTTAAAAAAAAAAAAAAAAAAAAAAAAAAAGTCTTAGAACACATGAAGTTGGCATCAAAGAATATCAATTTGTACTTGATGAATAATCCTGTTTTCATAACTTTTATTGTCTTAGTTTCCCCTTCTCATTTTTGAGCTTTTATTTACCTCCAATATTTCCTTTTGAATATAAACATGTATTTGTACTCTGAAAGGTAATAAAACAAAAATCATAAATATTAAAAGGAAGTTAAAATATAAATACAAAGATAGTATTAAAGCTATACATGGTGATCAGTTTTCTATTTAGGAAAGATATTGTTAGTGTTGTAAAAACATTATTTATAAACATTTGCAAGCAAGATCATAAATACTTTTAGTCAAAATCTACTAAGCAATCGAAGATTACTGTTCATATACTATACTACAGAAGAGCTTGAATTCTCAGTTTAACTTTGATACTCCTAAAATACAAAACAGAAAGAATATGTATGGGTTTCTATAGATTTCACTAAGGAGCAGAGTCTTGAAGAAGAAGGTGTAGTGTATGTAGTGATGGGGTGAAACTAAAATCTATTACCAAACTCCCATGGTTTAAAGAATTGGACAAGAATACCAAGGGTTTTTATTATAATTCTATGATTTTTTTTTTCTGCTGGAGTTTGAATTGCTTGGTAGAAATAAATCCTTTATTCCTTCTATTTTTCTCTCTAGAAGAATGGGATTGTCTTATCCCATGCCTGTCCCAGTGTGGTATTTAGAAAGAAAAAAATCATTTAATTTCTCCTATCTCTAGTCAAGATCCAGAGATAAGGAGAAATTTGCCAAATTTTGGCTATGAATGACCTGGGGCATAAGCTAATAGGCTATTTTGTTTGATATAATGTAGGATAATACTTAGGACATAGGGCTGAAGCTGGAATGGACTATGTGCTAGTATCATTTATAAGTGCTATATATACAAATTTGGGTGTCATAAATAAACTTTGATTAGGATAAATAACATTTCTCCACTTCATATTTAAATGTAACTTTATTTGCCTATAGTATTTGACACTATTGTTAGTTTGGGTTATGTCATCTCAAGTTAGCTAACATCTGATAACAGATGTTTTTATGGTCATGTCAATTAGTATACACTAGGAAAAGAGGTCACCAAAAATAAATCTACAACTCTTGTCCTAGAAGTCAAGAATCTTGAAGAAGTGCCAGCAACCACAGAGAGTTAGCAAGAGGCAATGAATGTATTTTCAATGGCTTCAAAGGAGGCCTGGATTTCTCATACTTTAATTTTAAGCTTCTAGACTCCAAAACACTGGAGAATTATGTAGTGTTCCTCAGCATCTCTTGAATATAATGCTGTGTGTCAGTTCTGCAATGGAACGCAGGTAAGCCATGAGCCACATGGCAAAACATAGATTAATAAAAATGTGTTGAGATGCTAGCAAAAAGTCTGAGCCATAGACCAAACAGATTATAATTAATATAAGTCACTGTATGTTTATTTGGGATCAAGTGGCTGCAGGACACAGAAAAACTTATGGCTACACATCTCAATATGTTGAAGTATTCTGGGTGTTTTTAGAAAAGACACTGTAACAGGTATTGTTCAGAGTTAGAACTCTCTTCCATAATCAAACAGATGTAAATTTGAAAGTCATTTCTCAAGTTAGTTTTATTAATTTGAGTCTTTTCAATATACAACTAAAATTGTGTGTTTTGCATAACACAAATTCAAAATGTTATCATTTAGCACATATTTAATAAAGTAAACAGATCTCGTAATATCAATAGGAAATTCATGATGCTATAGTGAATGTGTATATTTATCTGTATGTGCTGGTCATTGTATGTTTGATAATTAAAGACAATATATCTTTCTAATGGATTATTTGAAAAGTAAGGTACTGAAAATGACTCCAAAAGAGGCTGAAAGCTGACTGGGAGGGATTGGTAGGGGGATGGGAGGGGGGCAAGGGAATACATGGATAAAAAATACTTTATTTTATGAATTTAAAAAATGAAAAAAGAATAATAAATACAATGAGCCATTGTCTGATACATACCATTACATCTTATTTATTACTTGATTTTCTTTATGCAGAATTTACTATTTTATTATGAGGAAAGAAATGTTGTCAAATACTTATTTATTTATAAAGCACTTGAGTATATGTCATATAAAAACCTCAAGGCCCTTGACAGGCTTCAATGGGGAACCAAAGAGAAGCTTAATCAAGACAATTCACATAGTTTAAAAAGCATTTAAAATATAACTACTACGCACAGGATAGCCATGGGGAAGAGCAACAAAGTATATATTATCACTTTAGAGCTCAGAGATTAACACTCTGCAGTTTTTTTAAACTATGAGATGAAGTGTTAAAGGGTGATCAACACATAAATAACACAGCAAGAGGAAACAAAAAATTTGAGAAAACAAAAAATTCTATGGGTAAAAAAAATCAGTGTGGCCATGAATCACAATTTTAAGTAAGACAAGAAAAGATGGCATGTAAGTGTTTAAGTTATTCTAAAACTGAAAAAAAAAAAATGTCCTTAGAAGCTTTTCAATTTTCAAAAGGAATGTTCTTATACTCTCTTTAGAACCATGTCTGAAGGCAAACGCCATAGCCAGTTGTCTTAGCATCACTCCTTCCAGCAGTAAAACTTGGCTGAAAAATAAATGCCAGAAGAATAGGAAGCTCACCAGCACACAGTCCTTTGTTGAAATATAACTGTACAGAAGGAAGCACACAGAGAATGAGACCAGAAGGATACCTTAGCAGCTGCAAGGCATAGCAAGAAAGTCTCAAGACAGGAATGCTGTGGAGGTGCTAAGGCTTCAGACTGGAAACAGTAGGAAGCATCAGCCTTTCATGAAAAGCCCTGCAATGGTAGCCGCACAGGTGGAGATTTTGACAGTATGTGATAGAAAAGGCAGAGGAAGAAGAAATATTAGGTCCTGCCAATGATGCCTAGCCGTAAACCTAAGAACATTGTCTGCTTTTTTATCTGTTCCTTTCAGAGCTCTAAATCAATCACAGAATAATCTCTTGCACAACAAAAAAAAATAAAAATAAAAAATTCTGACAAATGTCAAACTTTACCCATTTTAGTCATGCACTAGAAAAATCACATCAAAAAATTTCATATGTGACCAATTAACAGTGTCCAAAATTTACAAATGTCTGTTACAGCTTAAAAAACATAAAGTCCAATATAAAAAGGCAAAGCATTTTAATAATATCTAGTACTAAAAACAAAAGTATAATTATGTAACCAATAGATGAAACTTTATATATTAAAATTATATTGAGTAATTACTTTATAACTATTACGATAGCCATTATCAAACAGACAAGAGATAACAATTTTATTGAGTGTATGGAGAAAAGTAAATCCTAAATACACTGCTGCCAAAAAAAAAAGAATAGTATAAATAGAATAGCTATATATGGAGGGTCCTAAATTTAAAAAAAAAATGTTATAATGTTTCTATGAGCATAATAGACAATCAACTTTAATTATGGAAGATCTGAGCAAGTTGCACAATACAGATGAACCTCTAGACATTGAATTATGCAAAAATAACCACATAAGACATTATATTAACCTATCTCACTTTTAAGTAGACCAGAGACAGAGAACAAAATATTGTTTTTCATGGAAAGACTTAGTAGAAACTAAAAGGGTTAAAATGACTGAAGCTTATATATTACAGCTCATTCAGTGGAATAGCTAAGAAAATGTAGAACAAAGACCTGAGAAAGTGGCATAAACTGTGAGCAACAGCAAGTCGCATAAAGATGAAGGATCGGATGAAGCAGTGAGTTCGAGAGGAATAAGAAGAAGGGTGAAGAGAACCTGGGAAGAACTGAAATAGGCTGAGATGGGATTTAAATAATATATCTCTAAATAAATTTGCTCACAGAATATATGAGTATAACTTCCCCATAACCACAGCCATTAACAAGGCAAAGTACTTGGTATCAGCATAATGTAACACATCAATTACAAGGAAGTAGAGACATTCAAATTCCAAGAGAATTTCCATGTACTTTCTTCTCATAACAATGAGAATTGGTCATATAAAATTTTTTAAGATTAGTCAGGCAAATAATAAATAAAATATATCACAATCAGTCCAGGATTCCTTGTTATTTTCCAGAAGTCTCTTCCTTTACAGTTATACTTACCACATTTCCAACCTCTGATGAGCACCCAACAACAATGCTAACCTAGCCCTTATTTTTGAGTTGTAGCTCTACTGGAGAATTTTTAATAAATAAATGACAGAATTGCAGCTTTACAGATATGATATTGTGCATTATATACTCTGTAATATTATATAAAATATATTAGAGTTTAAGATAATTTCTAATTACTTCAATTTCATTGTGTATTATATATATATAAAACATCTAATTACATACAGTTCTGTATATGTGTGTAAACATTTTTGGACCTTATGTGTTAAAAAGGTTCATGTTTATGGGACATGGGAATGTTTGGCCATAGGGAAGCACCTGTTTACCACACACAAAGATCTGAGGTCAACTTGCAGCATTGGAGAATAATTTCAAATTTAAATAACTTTGAAATAAACAATTAAACACATTTTATATTTGTGAGTATATATATCTTTCCACTTACTAGCATTTATTATGTTTACTTTGTATTTCCATATAGATATTATATAAATGTGTTTTCCACTCTATAAATCATTTGGAAATAATCTGTTATACAATTACAGATTCAAATAATCACGTCTCATTTAAGAACTAAGTACTACTTCTTATGAGTACATGATTACAACTAAACAATTCAACATTAAAACTATATTATCCAATATATTTTTTTCTCTTCAAATACTCTGTAAAGATACTAAAATCAAGAAATTAATCAGTATCATAAATAATACTTGTCTATTTCTTTTGTATCTTAGAGAAAAAAGTCTCAGCCTTCCAGGTTTTGTATCTTTCAGGATATATAAAAAAAAAGAAAAAAGAAAAAAGAAAAAAAAAAAAAAAACAACCCAGAAAATTAGTACATTTCATTTTCTAAAGTGTGGACGAATTTGCCTGATTTTTTTTGTGATTTGCTTTTAATTGGATGGGTTGTTTAGGTTTTTTTTTTGTTATTGTTTGTAAAAATGTAAAATTAGAGATTTGTAAATGTAATTTTCTTTTTGTTGCTGTGATAAACTTCATACTGAAGTAATCAGAACAAAAAGTTTAATTTATTGGATAGATTCCAGTCCATGACCAAAGAAAATTACATAGGCAACTCAAGCAAGAACGTGTAGCAGAACCATGGAGAAACATTGCTTACTTCTTCTGTCCCTGGCTCATTTTCAGCTAGTTTTCTTATGCTTCCCTGGCCCACCTTTCTGGAGATGCTATTAGCCACAGTGGGCTAGCCCTCCCACTTCTATGAGCAATCAAGACAATTTCCCACAATCATGACCACAGACCAATTTGATATTGTCAGTTCCTCCATTGTTTCCTCTTCCTTGTTGATTCTACATTGTGCCAATAGACAATAATAACCAGCCAGTGCAGTATTCTTTCTAATATTACATCACCAGACACTGAGTAGAACTTTTGTCTCATGATTAATGCTGTTTGACAAATAAGTTATTGTTCATAAATCTGCTTTACATAATTTCTCCTTTTTTATTTACTAATCTGTGTAGTAACACTTAAAAAACATGTGAATATTTTATATCAGCACTTTGACTGGTTATTTGTGTAGTGCTTACCAGTTTAAATATTGAGGAGGCTGGTAAGACATAATTAACCCAGTTTCTACTAATTACTCTATATAGATCTATTTTCTCTCATGTCACCATCATTGACAGTCATTTGTATTTGTGAATTTAAACTACATTTAAATGTTGATGTTAATGTTACTACTACCATTTTATTTCTCATTTTATTTAAACATTTTCCTTAATTATTATGTATTTTTCTTATGTTAACTGAATTTTGGGGAACATGGACCCCTTTCAAACCTATGTACCATAGCCTTGTTTCCAGTAGTGATTGAATAGTATCTGACTTTTAATCAAAGAAGTACTTAATGATCATCTTAAACTTCCCCTGCTACAGGTATGTGATCAATCATTTCTCTTAGAGCTCCTGGTTGCTTATGGTAGGGAGTTGTAGGAAGACTTGGGGTCCATTTAAGAAGGAATCTGGAGATGCAGTGTTCAAACTAGAAGCAGATTCAGTCATTGGGTAAAATCATCATTGTACTTTAATATAGAAGATGCACAAGCCTATGGCATAAGAGTAGTAAAAGTGTACATGTTGCAAGTGGTGAGAGGTGCATTATATTAAAAGGTCAGCTTCATCACTGACTGGATGTCCAGTCTAAGAAAAAAAGAAGTAAAGGTGCCTTAGGTTCTATCGCTAAACAAGTAGGAGTATACAATCTATGAAGGACAGGGAAGGGATGATCTGTGCTGCAGGTTTGTGGTGGTTTCAATAAGAATGGCCCCCTTTGCTCACATATTTGAATGCTTAGTCATCAGGGAGTGGCACTGTTTGAAAAGGATTTTGGAGGTGTGGCCTTGTTGGAGGAAGTGTGTCACTGAATGGGGGTGGTGAGCTTTGAAATTTCAAAAGCCCATGCCAGATTCAATGTCTTCCATTCTTTCTGCTGCCTGTTGATCTGGATACTCTCATCTTAGTATCTGGCTGTGTGCCTCTGTGCTCTCCATCATGATGATAGTGGACTAAATCTCTGAAACTGTAAACTGTAAATGCTTTCTCTTACAGGAGTTGTCTTGATCATGTAGTCTCTTCATAGCAATAGTATGGTAACCAAGACAAGGTTGTATGTTCAGAATGCTTTTCAAGACATTTCAAGTAGTTAAGACATGGTGACATAATAAAGAATTAAGCTCCTTATTCAACTGCCTTCAATAACACATGTCTACATACCTGCTGAGACCATTGAATTATAACTTTAATATATTTATATTCATGAATTAAAAAAACACCATTTGAGACTGCTGAGATAGTGTACTAGGTAAATGTGCCAGCTGTGAAGCCCAGAAATCTGAATTCCATCTTTGGAGTTCACATGGTAGATGGAGAGAACTGACTCAACATGCTTTCTTTGACCTTCACACTTGCAATGAGGTACACATATTCACACACAGAGAATTTTGGGAATGTATGTTTGGTTAGAGCTAGATAGCAAATACCTTTGTTTCTATAAGCCATATTGCTTCTGTCATAGATACTACCACTGTGTCTCCACAGGAACCTAGAATATATATTTAAAAAAAAATGAATATATCTATGTTTTAATCAGATTGTACTTACAGAAATGGATCGAAGGAAGAATTTAAACCTGTATCTGGCTACTCATACCTTTATTTAAGAATAGCCAAAACTAAAAAGAACACTTGAAAGCTGATATCTCTTTATTATGACCTAATTATACGAGATCATAGTTGAAGCTAGAATGTAAAAATATCAAAATCTTTTTAAATTATGTTTTAGTTTCTTTTGCATAGTAAAACATATAAGCATATATATGCCACCAGTATCTTAAAAGAATTAGTTTGTAAAGTATCTGCTGCATATAAGCATTTCATAAAAACAGTTTTATGCAAAAATATCTAAATGAATATATTGAGACCATACTTTTCACCCTGTAGAAGAACATAGTTTACTGAAATTATGATAGATACTTAAGATAGGAATCCCTACTAGGTGCTCTTTATCACTTCAAAAGTGAAACTTCCTGGTATTAGGCATCAAAGAAGAATAGAAATAAAAACAAATAATAATAAATTAGAATATAAAAAGTAATTCTAAAATGAGTCTCTCATAATCTCTTTTCATATTGATGACAACTTGTATAGCTAGATTCTTCATACACAACCATCTCAATTTGCTTTGCATAAATGTGTATGGTCTGGAGTTCTTTCTTATTTCTTTTTTTGAGTTTTTTATTATTAATTAAAGTCATATTTTTAATTGCATATAGGCATACGTTTCCTTTGATTTCTTCTCCCCAGTTATGAGATTATCATAAAATTAAATATGTACTAGATTTTTTTGTTAAACTCAAAACTTTAATGCATGATCATAAAAAAATGTAAAAAGGATTTTTTAAAGCATATATATTGCCTTCCAATGTAAAAAACATGTCACCTTTGATCCATAAACTCTACTGCAAACATTTAGCCAGGAAAAAAGATGGTTATAGTTATTTATTATTATTATTACTGAACTACACATATTGGAATCACTAGTTGCTATGCATAAAATACTTCAGGAGTAAAATAAAATACACTAGGTATTTTCTGAAATTTCAAGTTTTATTTTCTATTCCTATTGCCTCAACTCTGTAAGAGTAAAGCAAATCATTATTCACATCTACATACTGATAGTATTTAAAATGAGAAGTGTTAATTTCCAAAGTGTCAGTAGCCCATTAGTTTTTTTGCCCCTTAATTACTCATAACCTGGAAAACTGGAGGTTTTGATGCTCAACATGATCAGGAATTTTACTTGGTAGTTCCAAAAACAAAGCTTTTTTAAATGAAAGAATTGAAATAAAACTGATTCTCATGCAACAAAAAACAACTACTAGTTTTAAATAATTTATATTGGTATTTTTAAATATTGATACAAATTTAAGATTCTTTTTATACTGTATATATGTTTCTACTTCTGTTTAAGATATTTTTGTATATTGTTAAAAATTGGAGTTTATTTTCTCTATACTGTGTATCTCTTTCCCTTTTTACGAAAGGCATTATCTATGCAGCTCATAAGTATATATCTTGTTGATTTATGCAATGTTAAATTTTAGTTCTTAAAAGTTATTTAAGATAATTAAGAAACACAGGGTTATAGTCACCCATCTTGTCAAACTAATAGTCATAGAGTTAGGTTTTTAGGGAATATAGAGTAATACTTCAGATAGATAGGGAATCTTCAAAGACATACAGAATTTGGCATTTAAAATGTTTCAATAATTTAGAATTTTATTGACATAAAATGTGTCTTCTCCTGGCAGACCAGTCTACTTATAAAAAGGATGAGGGGAAATGAGAAACTCCATATTTAGTTTGCTTTCTTTGTGGTATAAACTGCCCTTGCCTCAATTGCTCACACTCTACTGTCTAAACTGGACAAGCAGGACACAAACTTTGCCAGGAAACAGTACAACAGTGCTTGAAAGCTTCCTGCTTCTGAAAAATTTTGTCGTATTCTAGGACTGCAGGATCATCCAACATGGCATAGAAATCTTGGGTTACTATCCAGGCAGTCAGCTGTTGCTGTCATTTCTCATAATTTTTCGAAGCTGTTTGATGTAGGTAATATTACTTCCTATCAGATGTTTAATGACATTGAAGACTAGATGGCTACAATTGCAGTTCTCCTGAATTTTGGCAAAAAGCATATTAGGTACAAATCTTTGAATAATCTTTAAAAATTTGCCAGTTACTTAGGGACTGAACATTGAGAATGCATTTTTTACTTAATAATTATCCGTGTATGTAGTTTCATTGTGTGAAGGTAATTATCTTTCTTTTCTTTTGCATTATACTTGGTAATAATTCTTATTGTATATAATATATAATTTTTTAGAGTTAGAACCTTTCCTTCTGAATTAGACAAAATAGCAAAATGTAATAGAAATTCTGTCACTGGTCTGCTAGACAAATGAGAAGAGTGTTTTGGTCCAAGAGGCGGGATTTTCTTTGGGGATGGACATAAGTGGTGACTTTTGACTCATTTCAGTTTTCCAATTTTTCCTTTAATGTTTGTGTACAGATTTTGCTTGATAACAAAAGATAAAATAAAACAACTTACAATTCAGAGCTACAAATTTCACAATTTTCTAGAAATATAATTGTAAATAATTATTTTATGATATCTCATCTTGCTTAGAGTAAATGTAAAAATACTGACATTAAAATGATAATAATGGAGAAACAAAGTATTTGATTACAAAAGTATGTATTAAGATGTTCTCAGTTTCGCCAGAATGCATGAAAGTGATATCAGGCACACATTATTATAGGTTATCGTTTTGTAGCTAGGTTAGGAGAAATTCAAAATTTACTCTCAAAATAGTGCAATAAGAGTTATCAAATGCCTAAATTGCATCTGTCTTTAAAATGATATTTTAGTTTTATTCTAAAAGTGTTAACTATTTCTACCTTCTAATCAAGCATTCTCTCTGTCTCTCTGTCTCACCCTCTCTCTCTCTCTCTCTCTCTCTCTCTCTCTCTCTCTCTCTCGTGTGAATACTGTTTTAAGTCCATGCTAGAGTATATAAATGTTTATAGAAGCCAAGAAAAAGGTCAGTGTTCTAAGTCAAGCAGCATATTTAGAACTTAAATATTTTATTTTTAAAAAAGGTATAACATTGATGTGAGAAAGTATATGATTTGGGTCTAAATTGTGTGTATCTTTCAATGTCATAAAACCCATTATTTCAAAGAATATTTCAAGAGCTCTCCACATCTAAATGTCTTATATGCATTCTTTCTTTCTTATCCATGCTGATTTTACCCTTGAGGTAATTTATCTCTAGATGTTGGTAAAAAATAAAGAGATAAAAACCATATTTTGTAATTTACAGTTACTACCAGGGAAAACTCTCCTCTTGTGTCTTTTAATGTAAGCCTCTAACTCCTGCTGGGATCAGGAGTATCATTTGCACAGCTCTTTTTGCCAGGGCTTTACCTCTCCACTTGTCAATGCATAAATCTTTTTCTATTGCTTGGAATAACTAACTGACATCTGGCAATGAGAAATGACCACATTGGGGGCATAGAAAGGTAAAGTTAGTTTGAAATAAACCATTTAAAAGAGCTAAATATAATCAGTTTTTCTAAGTTAATTTGATACAATGTTATATTAAATACAAATGCATCATGTATATGCACATAAATGTGTAAATAATAGTTACGTGCATACATATGCCTAAACTATTTAACAATTAAAATATTTTTATTTAAATATTTTTCATAAAGTGTGTTATGATTTCATTGTTTCTTTTTCCAAATCTTTTCAGGCTCTACCACTTTCCTACCCATTGAACTCATTGTTCTTTATGTTCTCTCTGTGTGTCTGTTTTTTTCTCTTTGTCTCTCTCTGTCTCCCTTTGTTTCCCCATCTCTCTCTCTCTCTCTCTAATTCTTTCTCTCTCTTCCTCTCTTTCTCCCTCTCTCACACACAAATACACACATACAAACAAAAATGATCACTAATGAGCTCTCACTTCCTAGCCTTATTATATACTGTTTAAGGTAAGATGAACAAATTAACAATATTGAAAAAATATGAATGAACAAAAGGTTCAATGTTTCCCAGTTTTGAAGTATGTTGAAAAATGTCTAGAATGGGTATGTGAAAGAGTAAGCGGTACGTGGCACATGTTATTTTTTAACCAAATGTATTTTGCATCTGTATGCCACTTGAGTATTTTGTTAAATAAATAGTCAAAATTATAAAATATTCTCCCTTCTTATGGACTTTAGTTTAGCATAATATATGTTTAAATATGGTCCTAACTAGTTTTGGAATTTAGCATTTCTCAAAGAATTCAATGAAACATTAATTATCATTGTTTTTGGCAAGCATATGTGGAAATTTGGAAATGGTTTGCAGTATGAGAAATATATGAAAACACATTTACTCCTCAAATATTTCATATTTCTTTTGAAAAGAAATGTTCCTATAACTATGACATGTTTTTCCTGCACAATTTATTATTCCTGAATTGGAGATCTATATAACCTGTGACTGCAGTATAATTCATGATTTTCTTACTCTTAGGCTGAACATATCATAATTAATTTTACCCGTGTATGTTCCATTAAATGTCAAACCAAACTAAATATGTTCACAAGGAGAAGTTCTGTACCCAGAGATATTAGAAATAATAAAATGCCTCATTATTCTATTACATAGAACATATACCTGTAACATTATTTAATTTGTACTTTTCATCCATACATATTTACAAAAATGTCCTGGAATGAAATATGAAAATTTAGTGTACTAACTTCTGCATAAGGCAAATTAGCAAAAATTTCATTGGTTAATATAAAAAGAACATTTCTGTATTATTGTAACTTTTACTTGACTATAGTAAAAACTTTATCTTTATAGGCATGTGAAAGTTGATTGAGTATGGGCTCAGTAATCATACTGATTAGCATTTAAATCATAGTTGTACATCTTACTCATTTAGCTACCTTAAAAATATCAACATGTGTGGAATATGCTTCTATCGTCATTAATAAGATTCCTATCACTACTTATATTGCTGAATAGTGTGTGAAGTATAGCTAATACATCTTAACTCCAACATCATATATCATTTTCAATGTATCAAATGAATGATACATTAATTTGATGGCTGTGATTGAAACATTTATCACTATCTAGGAATTGTTACATAAATCACCTTCTTTAAAGAAATAACTATATTGTATTGGAAAACTTTTTCCTTAAACTTTGAAGAAAAATTCTCACAGATTCTGATTCAAGAGTACTTGAATAATTTTTGCCTTTTTTTTTCTTTATTTTTACTCTGGAAGTTTCTAATTCAAACAAAATTCAATTTGACAAGACGATATCTGATAATTTGATTGTTGACCTCACTAAGATTTTTTTCCACTTAGATTAAGACTAGACCCTTTGTGTCATGACACCAGACAATCAACTCTCCATCTAATGTTTCTCCTAGCATCTCCATAAAGGGTCACTGTGAATTTTGCCCTTCATGAGCCTCATTCAAGAGGCCCAAGAACTCCCATGGTTGCTTATCATATGCTAATCACATTACTAAATAATTATTGAGATGAAATTTCACTCATCCAGAGTTTGGTGAAGTTAGTGTAGCCTCTATGTAAAAGTGAAATTAAAGTGCTGAAAATGCATGCCAGTACTTTAACAGGAAGCCATTTAAAAGAAGACTTAGTAGATAAAAGGTGAACTAATGGATGATGGTGAGGTAAATCTAATGTCATTTAAATGCCAAGTTTGACAAACCTAGAAATGCCTCTAGTTTAGTTTATATTCAGCAGTACTCCCTATCTACATATTTTATACCTGTGAGTTTTGCCTCCTAGGGTTAAAAACAATCAAGAAAGAGAATACACCCTCACTGAGTAAGTACAACAGTTCTTTGTGTCCATTCCCTAGGTTATAGGGCAGAAAAATTATTTACACAGTAAACCCTGGTTCTGTTCTAGGTTTTATATATAACCTACAGATGATTTAAAGTTTATGGGAGGATGCACATAAATTATATTTGAAATCTGCTCCATTATACTTAAGCAACTTGAGCACTGAGTTAGGTATTTGGAAGAATCCTAAAACCAACACCATGCAGATATATAGGAAGGTGTTTTAGGACAGAAAAGAATCACATTGGGAATAAAAGCATAAAATGTCTCAGATAGTACTTAAATTTTTATGTGACTTTTTTCCAGGGGTGTGTGTGTGTGTGTGTGTGTGTGTGTGTGTGTGTGTGTGTGTGTGTGATTGGAAGCATTAGAAACTAAATATGAAAGGCTACTTATTTTAGGAAGAATATATCTAATTTTGTAATTTATACAAAATATCTGATTTTTCTTGAATAAAAATAGAGTCAATGACATATAAGGAACAAAAAATGTTTTAAATCCTAATACTTTGGGATAACATCAGAGAAGTCTTGCTGAAAGTTCAATCATTTATTCTAGAACATTTGACACTACAGAGGATCCTGATAAAGTTCTGAGAGCAGGAAGCAAGTGGATGAATGTGAGGAACATAGGTCTTACAGAGATCCCATAGTTCTAAATAAGAAGGAATGACCTTCCACTCACATGGAAAAGTGGCTCAGAAAAGCTAATTATCAAGGAGGTTACCAGCTTTGGTTTTAGTGAACATTGGCAATGTTTACAGTCTCAAAAGCAAGATACCTGTCCTTTTCCCAGAAATGTACTAAAGGTAGTATAATGTCCATTTAAAATTTTAAATAACTAGAAACTGTCTTGGCAAGGAAGTTAGTCTCAGCTTATAAAGACTCTGGTATCCCTGACTATGATGTTGATAATTCCTTTCATTTAATATATATTGCACAGATATGAATTATGTAACTTCCAAAAGTATAGTCTTGGTTATAATGAGTGTTTCCTAAGAATCTCAGTTTCTGAGGAAACAGTAGCAAAATGTTGGACATGAATTCATTATTTGTATATTATTTAGGAGTTTAAACTCATGACATACAACTGTCAGGACAAGATTCTATCAGTGAACTATATCACCAACCTTCATCATATTTCAAAGACTATTGAACCCTGGAGGTAAATAGGTAACTTTTCTCAGATACACATGAAGCAGATATCTGTCCCCATACAATAAATAAAAAGTATGTTGAACCTACATCAAATGATTTGTCAGATATTAATCATTTTAAAGGTAATTATACTGATTACAACAACCCTGAACTTGGTCCAAAGCAGAATATCATAGTCTAATACTCAAAAGAATTAAAGACTGATTGAATCAGTTTTTATCATTATGGACAAATCCTTGAAAGAACAACTTAAGGGAGGAGAAGAATTATTGTTGCTATGGTTTCAAAAGTTTAAGACCAAAATCATATGGTGCATATGATGGAATAAAAAAGGTCCCATAACAATGGTCAAGAAACAGAGAAACATTATCTATTATCATATTCTACATCTTTTACCTCTTTGCATTGAAAGCCCTAGGTTGTACAATGCCAACACTCACACTTAGTGCAAGTCTTTACTCTTAATCTTCCCTGAAAACGCTCTTACAGATACTCAAGAGTATGCTTTACTAGTATCATGAGCGTCTATCATTCTGGTGAAGTGAGTAATCAAGATTACCAATTCAACTCCACCTCTTAAAAGTTACAACAATGTTGTAAATATCCAAGTTAAAAATCTCTCTGATACAGAAGACAAATATGTATATGTGTTCCTTTGCCAAAGCTTACAAAGCAAATTCTATAGCTCTAGTTTGTAATGGCACAGATTAACCATTTCTATTCTTTTATGAGGAATAATGGCATTGAAAGGAAGCATGGAAACAACATAGGGAAATCATTAAACCATTCAGCAGCAGGTCTAGAATTCAAAGCAAAAACTAACATGATCTGCATTCTGCAGGGCAACAGCAGACTCACCCCAACAACCTTACATTCTGATCTGTAGTGTCTCTGTTTGGAGATTGCTTTATTGACTACTCTTCTCAATAGATTTAGAGTATTCCATATTCCTAACATGTTCATTGTCCTGGGCTTTCCATTGCAACATAATTTTATAAATCTTCTTCTTAGAGGCTTACATGCCTGTGCAGCACATTGTTTGATCACTTAGCATTTCTTTGGAAAATGGTTGGAAGCTTTTCTGACTCTTTTAATTGTTGAGATTTTATATGGACAGTATCCTCTGTATAAACCAGCTCCATGGAAAGAGCTCACATGTCCCAATGAGAATAGGGTAGTACAGAGGTGAAGTGTCTCATTATAGGTTACCCTCCCATACCATGGCAACTGATGATGGGTATCTAGCTACTCCCAGTGCAGCTCTCAAATTGCCTGCTATATTGTTGAATACAAAATGTTTGCTTTCATCTTACTGGCATGCAGTTATACATATTTCATTATTTTGTTGCCACTTCAGTTTAGGATATCTATTATGAGGCCCAAACTCAGTCCATCATCTAAAGCAATCCTCAAATATTTCAAAGGATTTAAATTTAAATTTGAATTTATTAGAATTTTAAAAGATTGAAGAGTAATGAAAATAATGATAGTGACTTGGCCATTCAGGATCTGTGTTTTCAAATCGAGAAAGCCATCATGAGGACTGGTGTAAGAGAGATTATGAAAGAAACACAAATAATAAATCACAGAGACCCAGAAAAACAAAATTCTAGAATCAGTTGAGAAATCCATGTAACATTTCTTCCAAACAGAACAAAAAAATTATTGGAAAATAAAGACTATGTATTTTGTCATAAATGTTTCATTATCTTTATTATTAGATGTGATTTCCATGTAATGCCACAAGGACTAATTCACTTAAAATTTACAATAAAACTGTACAAGCATCTACATTTTGTGTATTCAAGCAATTATATCACCATATATGTTTGGATTGAAGAATTAAACAAGTAGCAAAATAATATGACATCATACACTGGAATTTTGAAGGAAGAGCAGTGTTTCAACTGGAAAGATATAGATTTTTTCACCAACAAAAAGAAATAAAAAAGAGAATTAAAGGAACAGAGTATCATCATAAATGATGGCAAACAACTTTAATTCCAAGAAAAGAGAAAAGGCAGGATGAACAGGAATCCCAAGTGTAGCATTAATTCTATTTGATATATAATAAAAACCAGATATTGGGAAAAGTTGGAATATCAGAGAGACAGAGACACACACCACAACCACTTCTCATCTGCCAACTCCTCAGGCCTGTCTCCACAAAACCCTCCCATTCCAAACTTCTCTCTCCTTAGTCCACCAAGGAAGTATCCCGAAAAGCTGGTAAACCTCCCTTCTCTCTCTCTCTGCCCAGTAATCATACTTACTCTTCAAAGATTCTTTTTTAATTTTTATTTTAAAAAAATTTTTCCATGTATACCCCTGCTTGCCCACCCTTCCCTTCTTTGAGAACCTCTCAATCCTCCCTCAGACTCCTCCTACTCCAGCCCCTCATCTATTTCTCAAGGGGACCAAGGAGTAGCAATATGCTTGAGTTCAGTCTGGTATATCCATTTGGTGTAGGTCCAATTCCCTCATCCCAGTATTAAAACTGGAGTAGGTGTTCCTCTGTAGGAAATGGGCTCCAAGCTGCCAGTTCATGAACAGGAACAAAGAGTGATTCTACCCCAAAAGGGTCCACAAACTGCCCATGCCATTTGATAGTTATCTATATTTAGAGGGTTTACTTTCTTTCCTTCAAGGTTTTTCTTTTCTTTTAATGTCTCTTTTTTATTATGAATAAAGTCTCATTTTTTTATCCAAGTTTCCCCTTGTTCAAACTCCATTCTCCTTCCTGCCCCTCCCAGTCACTATCTCTTCTCCCCACATCCTTATCTCCTCCCCAGCAAGGGCAGGAGGTCTCAAGGTCCTAAGGTGGCTTAGTTCAGCATCCACTCCATGCAAATCTGCTTTCCTCATCCCAAAATCAAGACTGGTTCAGGTGTTCCTATGGAAGGAATGGGCTCCAAGGTGACCATCCAAGGTGCTTCAGATCCAAAGCTGTTCAGTGGTTGTGGTTTGTAATTTGAGAATGCTTTGCTTTTTGGTTCTCAGAAAACTGGGACTCAATCTCCCCAAGGATCCAGCAATACTACTATTGGGCATGTACCCTAAAGATTCACATTCGCACTCCAAAAGCATTAGTTCAACTATGTTCATAGCAGCATTATTAATAATAGCAAGAACCTCGAAACAATCCAGATGCCCATCAAGGTTTTTCAGTGGTTGTTTCTGATTCAGTGATCTCCCAATAGTTCTGCTCAGCCCTCTCTGTGGGTCTTCTCCTTATAATCCTGACCCCTTCACTCATACACACTCTCCTCTCTCTCTCTCTCTTCAGCTGGACTGAAAACTTGACCTGCTACTTAGCTATGTATTTCTGCTTCTGTCTCTATTCATTGCTGTATGAAGGTTCTATAATGACACTTAGGATGGTCATTCATTTGATTATAGGGGAAAACATGTTTAGGCACCCCCTCCACTATTGGTTGGAAACCTAAGCAGGAGCATCCTGTGGGTTCTTGAAGGTTTCCCTCATACCTAACTTCTTTCCAACTCAACAGTAGCTTCCTCTATCAAGTTATCTATCTCTTTTTTCTTTCTCTTTGTTGCTTCACTCACTCAACCATCTCCTTCTGTTATAATTTGTTCCTCTTTTTGGTCACTACCTGTTATGATCCATATTTACTCAGGAGATCTTCTTTATTTTCTCTTTTTAGAGGAATCCCTGGATGCTTCTGTAGTGGGATTGTATTTTGTTCCATTGTAAATAATTGTCCTGCCTATTGGTTTAATAAAAATGCTGATTGGCCAAAGGCAGGTAGTGTGGGAGGGGCTACCAGACTAAAAAAAATTCTGGGAAGAGGAAGAACAGAGCAGAGATGCCACAGAGGAGAGATGCCACAGAGATGACAATGGGACATGACAGAGAGAGACATCAGGATGAGAAGCCAGAAGTTGCAGAGGACAACTATCCTGCTCTGAGAAAAGGTACCAAGAATCATGAGTTAGTTTAAGAGTAAAGAGTTAGCAACGTATATGTCTGGACCCTAGGCCAGTCAGCATAAAATCAATGTAAGAGTCTGTGTATTCCTAAGGAACTGCAGGACTTCAGGACTGCTGAACTGCGTGACTGCAGATCTGTGGGTCAGAACCTCAGGTCAAGGCCGGAAAGGCCTGCCCAGAAACCTAATACTACATGTCTCTTAAGTTCCTACTCATTCCAAGCTGCTCAGGGGTTGCGGTACAGTCTAAAATTCACTTATGAGTAAGTACATACCATGTCTATTTTTCTCGGTCTGTTTTGCTTCACTTAGGATGATCCTCACCAAGTGCATCCATTTGTCTGTAAATTTTAGGATATCATTTATTTTCTGCTGAGTAGTACTCCATTGTGTAGATGAATCACAATTCGTTAATCCATTCTTCAGTTTAGGGGCATCTAGGCTTTTTCCCAAGCTCTGGCTATTACGAATAATGCTTCTATGCACATAGTTGAGCTAATGCCATTGTTGTAAGAATGTATTTCTTTTGGGTATATGCCCAATAGTGGTATTGCAGGATCATTGGGTAGGTAGATTGATTCCCAGTTTTCTGAAAAACCACGATGCTGATTTCCAAAGTGGATGTACAAGTTTGTACTCCCAGCAGCAATGGAGGAGTGTTCCCCTTGCTCCACATCCTCTCCAGCATAGGCTGTCATCTGTGTTTTTGATCTTAGCCATTCTGAAAGAAGTAAGATGGTATCCCAAAGTTATATAGATTTGCAATTTTCTGACGGCTAAAAATATTGAGCTATTATTTAAATGTCTTTCAGCCATTTGTAATTCTTCTTTTGGGAACTCTCTTTTTAGTACTGAAGCCCATTTTTTAATTAGATTATATGGGTGTATGGCCCCTGGCTTCTTGAGTTCTCCATGTATTTTAGTGACAACCCCCCAAATTATACCAGGGGATACCTACAGCTGGAAAACATTTTCAGCAATGTAGCAGGATACAAGATTAAAAAAAAATCAATAGCCCTCCTATACATAAATGTTAAAAGGGCTGAAAAGAAATAAGGGAAATATCACCCTTCATAATAGCTGCAAAAAGCATGAAATATCTTGGAGTAATTATAACCAAAGGAGTGGCAGACCTGTTTGACAAAAACCTTAAGCCACTGAAGAAAGAAATTGAAGAAAATATCAGGAAATGGAAAGGTCTCCCATGTTCCTGAATAGGCAGAATCAACATAGTTAAATTGGCACTCTTACCAAATCAATCTTACCAGTGCAATCCCAATCATAATCCCAACACAATTATTTATTGATCTTAAAAAAACAATACTCAATTTCATATGGAATAATAGGAAACCCAGGATTGCAATAACAATTCTTTTCAATAAAAGAACTTCAGGAGGAATCGACATTCCTGACTTGAAGCTATACTATAGAGATATAGTAATAAAAACAGCCTGGTACTGGAATAAAAACAGACTTGTGTATCACTGGAATCAAATTAAAGACTCCTAGATTAACCCACACACCTATGAAAACATAATTTTTGAGAAAGAGGCCAAAAAAATTCAATGGGAAAAATATATCATTAACAAATGGTGATGGCATAACTGGATAGTAGTATGTAGAAGAATGCAAATAGATGCACATTATAGCCCTGTACAAAACTTAGATGCAAGTGAATCAAAGACCTCAACATAAACCCAGTCACACTGAACTTGATAGAAAAGAAAGTGGGAAATACCATTGAACTCACTGGCACAGGTGAGCACTTCCTAAATATAATAATAGTAGAATAGACACTACAAACAACAATCAATAAATTGGACC
The DNA here is from genome assembly GCA_004025045.1 of Sigmodon hispidus. Classification (NCBI taxonomy): domain Eukaryota; kingdom Metazoa; phylum Chordata; class Mammalia; order Rodentia; family Cricetidae; genus Sigmodon; species Sigmodon hispidus. Next base: position 71,654 of record PVIH01008766.1, read on the forward strand.
TCCTGAAATGGAGAAGCTTCTGCAAGGCAAAGGACAAGGTAAATAAGACAAAACCACATCCTACAGATTGGGAGAATACCTTTGCCAACTCTTTAAACATTCTTGAAGCTAGGATTAATGGGGTATGTCACCCTCCCTGACCTTTAGTTCTGTGATTGATTCTCCTTTGATATTCCAAAGTAATTTTGTTAAAATATATTATCACAAACAAGTTATCATAGGTTATGAAGCAAAATACTGTTTTCAAATCACAGACAGCAAATAAGCAAAGAGATGGCTTGCAGAAACAATATATACAAAATTTAAGAGCTAAAAATTTATTTAAGCAACTTATTCCCAACCTATTAGAACCAATATTTCAAATCCCCTGCAATGTCTAAATTTTTAACTGTGTGTTTCAATCAAAGAGAGCATCAATCTAAAAGTCATGAAATTCCAAAGTTTATTTGCTGTGGTTTGAATATGTCTTATTTTTTCCAAAATTTATATATCTATGTAATTTCCAATGTAACAAATTAATAAATGGCAAGTCTTTAAGAGGCATGTGGGTCATGGAATTTTATTCTTATGAAGAGATTGTTTCCATAAGAGTTGATTTCTTATAATCTGGCAACTGCTTTGCATTTTTTGCTTGTCTCCCACTAATTCTTTTTAAAAACATTTTAAAAGATATGTGTACTACAAGATGAAAAACACAAGAAGCCATGAACAAAGTCATCCATTCACAAGCAGCTCAACTTGATGTGTTTTTCTAGATCTTCCTACTAGCTCTTAAATGTCCAACTTAACTTTGTCCTCTCCTTAGTTTTATCTTCTACCCACCTTGCATAGATAACATTTTCTATACTCAGAAGACGAGACTTCTGCTCAAATTACTTTGTTTACTTGTTTTCCAACTTGTTCTTGAATTACTAATCATGGAACACTTTTATCTGGTGTATCTTTGCAATAATTCTGACTATCTGGACAGGTATTTTCAAAATTGGTGCTTCAGTCACTTTTACTGAGTGATTTCTATTGAAATGTTTTGCCAACAGATACTACTAGGCCAGCAAAATATGTACTGAAACATATTGTTTCTGTACTATCTCACTCTTTTATATACACATATATGCATACACTGACACATGCACATACCACACATGCATACTCACTCACATACACACACTCACAAATCTGTCTTCTATGTCAACTATCATCAAGAATCGACAAGATCTATTGAGGTTACAATATAGATTGACATTGTTGAGGAAGAAAATAACACCCAAAGACCATTTAAACTTTAATAATGATTATGTCAAAAGTAATATAAAGCAAAGGAAGTATTAGATCTCAATAACTGAGATATTCTGAATGACTTTCTAAATAACCCTGGGACTTTTCATACCAGAATTTATATTTTGCTTTCCTAAATGCTGTGTAAATTTCTGTCAAAAAAAGTGATTGAAAGCATGTCTAGTGTATCAAATACAGCTCAGAGCAGAAACTGTCATCCTGCAGATTCACACATAAAATAATTGAACTGTCATTGCCCATAGACATGATGGCAACCTCATTGTGTTCCTTGTATGCTCTTTGACACAGCCTACTCAGGCAGTCAAAAAAATAAATCAACAGGGGAGCAGAAGTCTATTATATACTCTGAACAGTTATGTCCTGTGTCATGTAAAGTAATGTCAGAACCATTAAAATGTCATGCTGACTCTCCAAAAGATGTGTGTGTATGTGTGTGTGTGTGTGTGTGTGTGTGTGTGTGTATAGTTTGTTTCATTTGAAATTAAAAATTTTTAAAGAACTTTAAATAACCAATTTTTAATGTGATTTAGTGATGCAAAAAGAACTTTACACTTGTCTGGGTGAATTCCTTTATTTCTTTGTAGTTTCATTAATGCTGCATTTATAACTATTATAAATAAATATAATATAGACTTCTATTTTAATACTGCATTGGAGGTGTGATGTCTCTCAGTCATTTAACAATATTTAGAGTTTCAGGACATAAATGCAGAAAGAAGTAGAACTAGAACTCACATGATACTTGTTTCATTTAATTAGAGCTATCAATAGAAAGTCTTTTTTTCCTTTCATCAAAATCAAGGTAGAGATAATCTGTATGGGAGCATAGACCATTATTCAAACTTATATTAGCAGCCAATCTAAGGTTACTCAAAGCTATCTCAGAATTATAAAGCATTGCTCTTGATTATTCTGCTTTGGCTATTTCAAATATTTTTCAGATAATTTTATCTTACTTAAAATTTATCATCACTAATATGCTAATTTGAATTTATCTCAGAAACAAGATAAAAAGAAGTGTGCCCTGGTATGCTAACATTGGCCAAAATGTCCAAGTGCACACAACATGAAGTAAGGATTAATTGTGCTCTTGAGAATAGAATTGGATGTGAATAACAACTATTCTACATGTGGATATTTTAGCTTGCTTACTCCTTGTTATATAATATTTTTTAATAAAAAATATTTTTAAGAACATTCATTCTCTCTGTAGTTCCCATCTATAGTTCAGGCTGGCCCAAGGATACAGAGTATGAGGAACAGAGATGTTTAACAAGAGTTACTTGCAACTGAACTGTACTGGAACCACATATTTTTAAGACGGAGTGTCATAATTTATCAAAAGAATGCTTCACACAAAAGCTATTATTTGGAAAATTTAAGTCATGACTTCTAATAATATTATTAATTGTTAAGTTCTCTTATAAAGAAGCATTCATATTCTACACCTTATTGGTTGCACTTAATTATGGTGATTAAGAGATATTCTGAAATAAATGAAAAAAATTAAAATACATCTCTACACCAGTAATTTCTCTTCTATAGGCACTCATGGAAACATTAATGTTACCACAGTATATGAAAATCTTGATCAAAAGAAATAATTAAACCACATTTGCTTCAATAATTAGTGGTACATATAAAATGTTTGGAAGTCTTTTTTTTTCTTTTAAATATATGGAATTTATAAAACCATGTGGTTCATGTAGTAGTTTTAATTCACAGTAAGTTATCATATGATATAATTGAAGACATGATGATATATTTTAGCCTTTATGATTACAATGTAGATATATTAACAAAAATATATGACACAATTAATTTTTTCCAAATTCTTTAAAGTGTACATTCCTGAAAATTCAACTATATTGACACATTTGTTAGATATTAGTTAGAATATTTGTTAACACCTAACATTGACACAATTAATTTTTCTCCAAATTCTTTAAAGTGTACATTCCTGAAAATTCAACTATATTGACAAATTTGTTAGAGAGTAGTTAGAATATTTGTTAACACCTAACATTCCCATTGTGTTATTATTTCTGAATTAACGCTCATGTGTCAAAAATGAAACATAAAATTTCTACTGATAAATGCAAAGTATTACAAGATAGCGTATTTTCATTTTTTCAAATAAAAATAAATCATTTGTATAAAACAGATTCAGAACGCTGTTATTGAATTATATATAATAGGAAAATTGAAAGGCAGGAGGGCCTCTACTTTTTTTTGAATTGACTAAATATGTTTTATACTTACTAAATAAAATAAAGAGAATGTGAAAAATAATAAAAAAGTAGATCACATAAAATAGGAGTGAATAAATGTTTCCCTAACATCTTTCTAAATGATTTGAAAATAACTCTACTCAAGTTTATTGTACACAGAAAATAGGAGTTTTAATAGAAACATCAAAACATATTGTAGCACACTATTTGACATTTGTTTGAAATCTCAAACTTATGCAGCAACTCATACATTCTTAGAACCTTTGGTGTCAGTATGGCACTACTATTATATTTAACAGGAATCCTTTATAGATTTTACTCTGTAGCGGGAATGTTAGTCTCAGTAGAATTAGAATTCTTGGCTTGCAATTACTTTAACAATTATCAGCTCAAGTTGCAGTATCTGTAGCAATTAGACAAAGGCAGTCCTTTCAAGTCTTTGAGTTAGATTACCAGCTCTGCCAACTCTGCATTTTCTTTCACATCCTCATTGATTGGAAAGCACCTTCAGAGAATGAACCCAGGTTGAAAATCAGCCCTTTTTTGCACTAAAGGACAACTTCATCTTGTTTGCTGCAGCAGAGAAAAGTTATTTTATTTACTGACCAAGGCTTCAAACTTATAATTAAGCTTTCTGAACTCTTTAGCTTATCACTAAGAAAGAGATTGAAATATTTAAGAATTATAGGAAATATTTCACTAGCTAGTTGGAATATATATTCTATTGCACATGTCTTTGAATTCAACCCCATAATGAAACACACTATTATATTTTTGACTTATTTTATTCTAGTATAGAGATGGCATACCTATTTTAAATAAGAAAAATGCTCACAGTATTTTGTTTAAACATAGATAAATTCTAAAAAAAGAGATGACAGCTTTCATGATTCTTAAAATAAATCAATTGTATGTGTCCAATACACTTGTAATGATGATTAGATATACTTGGCTTATATATGTGCATATCTTTATTTCTGTCTTATGTAATTGTAGTACAATAAAGTCTATCATAAAAAAACACAAGTGGTATGTGTTATAAATGGTGGTACATAAATTATCAGTAGCAGATTTTCAATAAAATTCTAAAGAATATTGATACTATATTCTTTTGGATGGAATATATAATAACACAAATTTACTTCAGGACTGTTAAAATACATAAAAAAGTATCACCACACAGCATATTTTAGTTAAATGAGTGAATCAGAGGCAAATGCCCATTGATTTTCAATTAGCTGACATTTAGCTACAGTATGTCAACAGTGATTGGCTGATTTGGTGATTAGTGTATAATATTAAAATTCCCACTAGAGACATTGAGTCAATTGAGTGTTCAGTGAAATAGGTAATCACCTTTTCCGTATTATCCCTGAGGGAAAGTAAAAGAAAGCAAACAGAGGAAGCATGAAACTTGTGATATCTGATAAATTTTCAACGTTTTGATTTTGATGATTATATGATCATACCTCTTTTAATCAACAGACTGGCTATGCTATAAGGAGAAAGCTACAAAATTTATGAAATGTACTTTAAAAACTAAAGAATTAATTTTAAAGTAAAATTACAACTTTATAAAAAAGTCATTAAAATGTTTATTATACATTTGTTTAATTTTTCAAGAAGCCTATATTTATTTAAACATTTCTATACTTCATGTTTTATTTGTCAGAATTTACTCTTTAACACTCATACAATTTTATCAAATAATCTTGTTAATCTTTAAAAATACATGTCTATACAGATAATCAATTAAAATATTAACTAGAGAGAATATAATATTTTATCTTATTTGTTTAGATTTTTCTAAAGTTTAAATCAAATCACTCTGTAAGACAACATTTTTTGCATGAGAATGTGGACTGTGATACTAGAGAAGAGTAGGTGTAAATAGAAAATTTTGAAAGAATTAATAAATTTTATAAATAAAACCTCATAAGCATGTATAATTAGAATAACATACATATGTGTGTATATTTTATAGATATAAAAATATCTTATACCAGTTCCTTGAAAATTGCATAGCTTTTATATTCAGCTACCACAAGACAAAAAACATTATTTTATGTTTCACAAATATAATTTCTTATTCAGTAGTAATGCTATTTCCTAAAAGATTTGAGAATAGTTTATTGAAGAAATACATGAATAGTTGAATACTATTTATTAGGTACTAGTACTTCAAAGTGAAAGTTGTTTTATTTTGCTTACTTACAAATATTAATTGCTTTAATTACACATTCTACAAAGGAAATAGTCAATGAGACAAGCATTACAGATACTGAAAACTGAAAGTTTTCAAGATTTGCTTTAGAAGTCTTTTGACATATAATGAAAAAAAAAAACTCACTAAATTACTCTGTAAGGCCATGTCACACTTCCTGTACAGAGTCTCTAGTAAAGTCACACAAATATGTTACTTCAACCACCTGACCTGCTTTCATCTCCTACCTAGAAGCTGGGAAGTGGGTAGCTAGTCTCCTACCTAGAAGCTGGGAAGTCCCTGTTTTGGCCCCACTGGGCTTAGATGACAAACCCTTGACCCTTTTGCCTGAGTGTGCTCAGTTGTCAGCTTTGCCTACCGCAGCTGCTGGATATTCCAGAGGATCAGATGGCCAGAATAGGTCTGGACAGACCTATTAGCATCTAAATGCAGCCTCTCAGTTCTCTTTATTACTAGGCCATTCAAATTAATTAATTTTTAATTTTGCACTACCTCAACTATTATAAATCAAGTCAGCCAGAAGACAGGAAAGCACCTGAAAACAGAGCCTGTCTGTGGCTGAAGTCACAAAGGGTCCACCTTTGCAATCTGTCACTTTGAAGATCAGAAAATAGGCAAATTGTCCCGTGAAGAGATTATTGAAAAATACTTGTTTGATGAATGATGATCCCTTCAAACTGCCACTGAAATGAGAGTAGGAGTGATGATAAATGTCTTGGATGTGTTTAGGTTTATAAATACAATAAATAGATTCACAGAGCTTTTAAAATTTTCCTTTGAGTCTCTGCCAAGTTTATATGAAACTAGTTTGTTATTTCGGTGTAATTATGGACTGTGCAAATAATGACTTTGGTTTAAAATTATCAGGACCAGAAGTAACTTGACTATATCCCTTCCAATATAAAATCACTTCCATTACCATTACTATTATTATTGTTATTATAATTTTGCTTGTTTGGCTACACTTTCTTTGTTGCAGCATTGTCTATAATGCACAATGTTTTGGAATGTAGAAACATTTAAATTTAAACAGCTGGTGTTCTGAAATATGGAATACCAAAAAAAAAGTAAAACTTTAGTTTAAAGTACATTTCATAAATTTTGTAGCTTTCTCCTTATAGCATAGTCAGTCTGTTGATTAAAAGAGGTATGATCATATAATCATCGAAATCAAAATTTAGTATCATTATAAGTTCCTTAACTTTTGATCTACTTGCCTGGAGTATTGTCAGGATGGAAACATTTATTAGAAGAAGGTTACTAATAATGACCATACTTTCTGAGTACTAATGACATTGATTATCCATATTTCAATGTGCATTGTTATAGATATAGAAGATAAAATTCTTTTTTCCCTTCAATGTCTGAAAAGTCCTAAAACTAAATATATTTAATTATTCTTAAATGCTATATAACTTCTTACATTATATTTTTGAGGAGAGAAATATAGTCACACTTAAGATATATATGTATAACATGCTGGGTATGACTTTTAAAAAACCTAAAATAAACCTAGTAGTTGAAACAGAATATAATTGCTTTCTGTTTCTGAGACAAATAAAGGGTATATTCATGGTTCCCAAATAACTCTCAAGAAAGTTTTTCTCTCTTGAATATAATCAACTTCTCTTGCATAATTTATTACATTAATCTTCATAAGTAGTTCTTTAAATATTTGCAATTATTTTAGGACTGCTATTTAAAATTAAATTAAGACTTTTAAAATTTTTCATTTTTTTGATTTTTTATTTATTTTTGAATAAAGTCTCATTTTTTATCCATGTATACCCTTGTTCAAACTCTCTCCCCCCCCCCCGCCTTTCACAGTCACTCTCTTATTGCCATGAAGAAAGGTGAAGAAAGGTAGATCAATTCCATGTAGTCATCACGTCATGAAATTTGCTGGAGGATACTACTTTTAAAAGTGTAGGTTCGTTCTAAGGATAGTATGCTGAGTGACAACCATCTGTAGATTATCAAGCAGTAACATGAAATACTTTCCTTATTTGAGAACTACTCAATCTAGAGATAAATTTCTCAGGCTATATGTTTTGTTAAAAACCATTTATATTCTTGATTTTTGATGAACTTAATCAGGACATTGACTGAGCATAAAAGACGTAAGACTTTATAGAAAGCTCTTAAACTCTAAAATTACATGGAAAGAAATTTAATTTACCGGAACAAGGGAAAAATGCCTTAGTTTCCCAATCTTTCATTGTTCCTATGGAGATTGTGGTTCAAACACTTCCCATTGTTTCCTTGGCAGAGCATGGTGACAGCTGCCAATCTGAAAAGAAACCGGCTTCATGCTTCCATCTGGCAACATCATGGTATGCCATTCTCCTTCTTAAAATTATCCTTTCTCCTTGTTGGAGAAGGTTTCACTGCAACAATGTTTAAGAAACATCATGTATTTAAATAATGTACCATTGCCATTTTTATTTCTTCTGTTACATCAGCAAGAAAATCTTTTTTTGTTTGTTTGTTTTTTTCCTTCACATTGAAAAATTTATTCCATGGTTTTGGACATTGTCAGCCTTCCTCATCAAACTGCTCCATGATCAAGATCTTCTTCCCACCTAACCAATTTTGTTTCCTCTTTGTTTTTAGCCCATTGAGTAAAATTTGTGCTGTCAATATATTCTAAGATGTGTGTACCAATACAGCCAATTAATTAGACTGTTCCTCTCAGAGAGTTTTAATACAAACATTAAATCATTGTTAGAATATTATACAGAAAAGTCAAATATTGGACATGATTCAGCCCAATAGATCAAAGTTCTTCTATTCTTTAAATAGCTCCTCAGTACCTAACTTTTCTTTGTTATCGATTTGTCATAAAAGTCAGTTTTAATTATAGGTAGTAATGCTCAGAAAACAGATGTGAAAGAAGATAGAATGCTATGACATCATGGTCATCAATTTATTGGGTTTAGAACTGAGTTTGCAAATAGGAATAATGAAAATTTTGGGTATGGGTATCTGAAAATTTTAACTAATTGGTGAAATGTGTTCTATATTTATTCACCTCTGCCTTTATATTCATTTTTCTTCATTTGATCATCTATTCAACCATTTATTTGTATGCTATTCTAATAAGAGTGTAATAAGCATGTATACATTCATCATTTAGAATGGAGATGTAGCTCTTTGACAAATTTTGGTGTCACAGCTCTGAGGTGTACCTTCAAGACCTAGATCCATACAAGTTCCAAACAATAAACAGTCAGAACTGTTTTTATCTGCAATTATAACTATATCCTACTAACCAGACTACACTCTTCACTCAAGAATATTGGTATATCAAGGAAAAAAATTGTCTTGTTGAACATTTAATTTTGAATTTACTTAAGGCATCTTTAATTTCATGTAAGAGTATCATGGTAGATATGATTTTTTTCTGGTCACTTTTACTATATTCAAAAGTCCCATAGATATTTCATAAATATATTTCCATTATCTTTTTTGTATACTACTCAGTACAAATTACAACTTACTCATTTACTTTCTTTTTAATATTATTTAAATTACCTCTAAAACTTATAGAATTTGAGTAGTATTTATAATGTACACACACATACACACACACACACACACACACACACACACACACACACACAAATACACCCGTAGGAAAATTACAGACTTCTTATTCATGTTTTATTTACAATCTAATTGCCCAAGTAATTAGAACATTTAAATTTATATAATTATATTAAATTTATATTATAAGATATTAAATCACAGTTTTCTAAATATCTGTACATCTGATTTACAAACTAGAACACATACATCTCAAAATAAGTAGTTAAAATTTACCCATTGTCTTTTCACTCATATTTCACTAATCATTAATGATATTGATTCATTTTCTGAAATCTATTAAAAATATATTGTTCACCCTTTAGATAAATGTCAGTTTGTTTCTGTGTTCATTTTTTATTAGGTATTAGTTGTATTTGGTGTTGTGTTTGTTAATTTTTAAAACATTATGTTAAATTAAATACATGTTAATATAAAAGTAGCATTAAAGATTTAATCATGTGCTCAAAAATATTACTTCATAAAAGCAACATAAATAACTTTAACAGACATATACTATATTCATAGATAAAATAATATTTTGAAAATATACTTATTTATCACATGTACCAACATACTGAAAAATTTCAAAGATAGAACTTTAATTTTACTCACACTGGATAACATAATTCTTAAGTGTATGCAAAGTAATGAAAGTAATAATTGTTCATAATTTTAAGTGCAGAGATGACAGTCATATCTCTTGAGGTATGAGTATTAAGAAAGCTGTAAAATGTCAAAGTGAAATATTGTCATAATATTAAATATACTATATATGAATATATTCAGAATTAGACTCAATTGTCCATTTTATGGGGCAAAGTCACATAATTTTATCTCTCTCATATTTATCTTCAGCACAATACAACTATATTGAAGTTTTACTATTTCTTGATTAAGGTTTACTTGAATGAAAGTAATTTCACTTCAATGAAAGAAATAAAAGTTTTACTGCTTCTTACTGATTAAAATCATAACCTACCAAATTATCTTACCAAGTTAGAGTTAACAGAAAATCAACAAATAAAAATTTTACCTAGCTTAAATTATGGCATTTATTGGATTTAAGAACTTATTTTTAAATTTGGCTTTACACAGTACCATAAAATTTAATTGATTATAAAACATGAAAACAATTGTCATATGAAACAATGGTAACACTAAATTTAATATTATATAAAAAATTTCTCTTTTTTATCAATAATAAGTTTTTATGTAACTATGAAATATAAAGAAATTCTTATATGTTTTTCATTCCTGGCTATAGAGCATCATTATTAATCTACAAAATTATATATTATTGATCTTCATTTTCACTTGAAAATGTTATTACTTTCTTTTGTTCTAAAATGTGTGACTTGTTAAATTCATATCTCACATTGATTGTCCTGAGTTTATCTGGGCAGTGGGACTCAGGATTACAACTTTGAAAATATTCCATTTAGATTGCTGGCATCGATCAGAGTCTTTTCTTCTATATTCTGCCTGCCAACAGGCTGTACTTTAACTGAGACCTCAAAACATTATGTACTTCTTTTTACTTCATATAATTAAAAAAACTGCTAATCACTTAATTATGGTAACTAATTTGGTTTAAAAACATGGCTTAATTTTCTCCAGGTGGCCTCATTTTTAAAATTATATATTTTCACTATAAAAATTTTCAAGTCTTTTTAACACCAGCCTTCTTATAGGGATACATATGTAAAAACATGGAAGGATTTATTAAGCTTCCAAAGATTAACATGACATTGAGAACTAGGCATAAATACTGTTTTTAAATGTCTATGTATTATACACCTTAAATCATTTATCATTTTTCCTAAGTCTGGCCACATGGATATTGAACTTCAAAGTCCTTGGAGGAAACAGGAACAGCATCAAGGAGAATTATTTTTGAGGTGCTCTCCACCAAAAGTTACTCTAGAGTTGGAAAGGATCTCATAGTCCATCTGCAAGTGTAATCTACAGTCGAGAAATACTGTTTTATTTTCCTTTACATGGGAGTATTGGTTACAGGAATAGAGAAATAAATCACCTGATAAATCTTACCATACATGCATGCTTCAAAGTACTGGTGACCTAGTCATCTAAAGATCTAAAGGAAACAGCAGCATTGATAATATTTCAATTCTCAGAAATCTCAAGCAATCCCAGAGTCACTTATGTATAAAGGAAATAGTAATTGTGTATATAGAAGAATTTACTTTTTACCTCTTTTAGCAGCTAAAGTCCTACTTGAATTTATTTATCTTCCATTTCCAATTTTGTTTCCCTCAGAAGTAGGAGGACTACATTCTAGTCTATGCTGGAAATTGTTAAATCTTCCTGGTGCTAACTATAACAGAATCTATGGGATTGCTTTACTTGCTTCTCCAGTCTGCAAGCCAGCAGCTATTCATGACATGAGAAAAAACAATTCTGTTGTGGAGTTCTTAGGGTCTGGCTCAGCAGGGAGACAGAAGCAGAGAGTACTGTCAACAACAATAACAATGGAAAGATTTTAGAATGCTTTGATCTTATAAATAGCCTTAGTACTAAAGGCAGGGCCTGCTTTCTCTCCCTTAACAATAGGGCAAAAGGAGCAGACAAACCCATTTATACATGCTAGTTCAATGCCAAAGGCAGAAAAGTAGTGGGACAAAGCAGGTCCTGGAGAGGATGCAGTTAATTTGACAGCAAAATATTGTATTTATTTCTCCAAAATGCTGCCAGCAAGCAAGGTCTTTTGCTTTGTCTACTTTGAATGTTTGTTTTAAACAGTTCATCTTTATATAGACTCTCCAAAAATATATGATGAATATATATATATATATATATATATATATATATATATAATGAATACTCTGGACAGAGCTTATTCTGCTGAAAAACTATTATATTTTTGTAATCTTATGTGTGGCTATATTGATATATAATAAATAATTATCCTTTTACTTTCTTTTGCTGTCTTGGGGATAGCATCATTGTTTGAACATAGATGTTCTACAACTGAGTTGCATTCACAGCCAAGGGTCAGCATTTAGATATGGGAAGTCCATAATCTTCCTATATCAGAAAAATTATACTATTTTATTAGACCTAACTGGATATGTTTGGGTATAAAGTATATTACATTCTTTTACACCTTTAGGGGCAGCATGTATTATACATAGTAGATTCAGATACAGGAAAAAGAAGCTGCTGTGAATTCTATCTAATTCTGACAACAAAATGACCTAAATGCATGACAAAGCTTAATTACAGCTAAATCTGTTCGAGACTAGAGTATGGATTAAAAAGAGAGAATAGAATTCTTTTTGTAAGTAATTTTTCTTTTTTAGTTATAAAATAAAGTCTTTTTTTATCCATATATCACCTTGCTCCCCCTCCCTTCCCTCCTCCCAGTCTTTCCCAGTCAGTCTTTAGCCTCCCCCATCCCCAATCTCCATTCTGTTCCCCGAAAAGGGCAAGAAGTCCCAAGGTGGGTCAGCTCAGCCTTGCACATCTACTCCAGGCAAATCTGAATTCCTCATCCTACTATCAAGACGGGGTTAGGTGTTCCTCTGAAGGGAACGGGCTCTGAAATGCCAGTCCGTGCACAAAAACACAGTCTGATCCCTCCACTCAAGGCTCCACATACTGTCCATGTCAGTGGACAGTTTTCTATCCTTGGAGGGCCTAGCTCCTTTTCCCTATGCTTCCCCAGTGGCTGCTCTTGATTCAGTGAGCTCCCTAGAGCTCCAGTCAGTCATCACTGTGGGAGGTTTCCTCATAACCCTTATCCCTTTGCTCATACACACTTTTCTGTGAATCAGGAGTTTAGCCCACTGCTCAGCCATATATATCTCTGCCTCTACTTCTATTCATTGTTGGAATATGGGTGGGATCACACTGTGTTCCTGTACATGGGCTGGCACCTTGGAGCCCATTCTCTGAAGAGGAACACCTACCCAAGTCTTGATATTGAGATGAGGAAATCCAACTTGCCTGGCGTGGATGCTGAGCTGACCCTCCTTGGGACTTCTTGCCTCTTTTGGTGAGAGGGATCAGGAGATGGGGAGGTGTGAAGAGTGACTGAGAGGGACTGGGAGGAGGGATGGGAGGGAGAGTAAGGAGATACATGATAAAAAAGACTTTATTTTATCAAATAAAAGAAATTAAATGAATAAAGATAAAAATGAAAAAGAAATGATTAAAATACACAATATATTAGAAAAAATAAAATTATTTATGATTGTAAAAACACAGATTTTAAGAATGTTGAGAGCCTGAGATGCTCCTCACAATCTTTGCATCATGTACAATATTCTATTTAGTGTATTAAACTAATAATAAATATTAGATATGACTATTAATTCCTAGTCTCATATCACAAAAAGTATTTGCCTTGTAAATGTTATGCTTCATGATTTTACATACAAAATATTTATTAAAAATAATATTGTTTTGCTTTTCACTATTTCTTTTCTAATGTGATGAATGACAAATGCAATGTACTTGCTAAAATATGCTCATAGATATGACATATTTCTGTAGCCTCTAGATAAAAACCAATAAATTAATTTATGATAGCTGTATGAGCAAGCTTTTAAATTTCCATTTTCTACATTTGTTTTACAATCATTCCAGTCAAGTTTTCACTCTCAATACTTTCTTTTCTAATACTGTAGACACCAAATATACATTGCCACATGTATACACTCTCTCCCTGAATATCAACCAACAACTTAAACTATTCTTAGTAAAAACTTCTTTGTTTGTATTATTTAAGTAACTCTCAGTGGACATTTTATCTGGGGAATATGTCTAAGAGAACAGTCATTTCTAGCTAAGAATAGCAAAGTCAAAGTCACAGCAAATCCACTTTGCCTTGCTATCACACATGCCAAACATAATATTGAACTATGAACAACATGACTGTGCTATGCAGAATATACTATAATTAACCTTGTAAATTCACTTTGCTTACAGCCCAAGCATGTTCATACTTTGTGAAAGGAGCCACAGTGCTGAAAGCAAATGTGAACTTTGCTAAATAAATTTTTGGAAGCTTAAGTCATTTGACCTTTCTAGCTTAAACAAGAGTTAGTCATTCTTGGACATGGAACATTAAAAATAAACTGCCCCAAATAATAGCTGTCATGTTCTGGGATATCCCCACTATGAATTACTAGAGTAACTTTTCCTGAAGAGTTAAAATAAATAAAAATAACAGTAAGCTTCTTGAAATCATAGAAAAAGTTATGAATCAATTTTTCCTACACAAATAAGATTCACAGCTAATTCCTGAAGGGGCACTAGACATTTAAACAACTTCATTTCAAATTCCAGGGCTTAAATCAGTGTCATGACTTATTAGTACCTTCCTTAACATACTGAAGAATGACTTAACAGTCATTATTTTGTGATGTATAAGTTCCTAACTACCACTTAATATTTTCTCAAGAAATACATATAAAAGAAATTATGACTGATAAATGAAGAATCAGGGACCTGGAATTGATCCCTGGGGTTTATATCTTTAAAATCTATTCAAGGCAACTTCTAAAGCTATGAAAATTTTTAGAATTACCTAAAGAAGTTATGACTAATTTGTCAACAATTAGAAACAATTCACTTGAAACAGATTTTTGTATTAGTAGCCATAATGTGATTTTTTAACATAGAAATTTCTATTTTTTAATGCAAATGAAAATACTTTAAATAATATTTAAAATGCTGCAAGTATTAATAACTTGCTATTTAAAATAATTACATTATAGACTTCACAGAACACACATATGAAATTGACAGATTCCTGAGTATAATGGTGGATTCTTTCTTACACAGTCACACACACACACACACACACAAACCACATACACACACACTTCCCAATATACACACAACTTATACAAAAGAATCCACAGGGGGATTTAAATAGGATTCTTATATGTATGTACCAGATTCAAGTTTATTGATATTTATAAAATATGAATTATCTGATACTGAATATAAACTGATGATCTTCTATTTTACTTAAACAAAAGCATAGAAAAGTAGTTGTGAATGTATGAGGAACTCAGCATAGTATGACTTGTAGCATTTTAAAACAAACAACCCTGAACCATCGTAGACAGACCATCAAAACCAACAACCAAACCAAGTAAAGTAATTTGATTTTAAAAAATTATTCAACCACGGATCAGTTGAAATTCTAAATAAGTTTAAGAATTGAAGATCTCTCAATTTAGACTTATAAAAATAGTTTATGCTATAAGATGAATTGTGTACTATTTAATTAAATTTATTTTGGCATGTTATTGAAGGGTAAATCTTTGACTATTTGGATTTCTGAAACATCAAGGGAAAAGATGTTTATAGACAACTGGCTTTCCCCTACTAGTGAATTTATTCTTGTTATGACACAAGTCAGTCCTCATTAAGCATTGTCTATTACCAGGGTGTGTTGAACACCTTGTATTCATGTCCATTTTGACCCAAGAAACTATGAAACAAAAACATTTTCAGTGTTCTACTCCCATTTACTGAGGAAAGTAGCTCCAAAGAATAAGTAATATGTACACTATTTCATACTAAGTTGGAAAGGTTTAGTGTCATGGCAAAATGCAGGTTCTTTGATTTCTCCAGCAAATACTGACTAAAGCATTGATATAATTCATCTTTGTTTTCTGTGATGAAAACATTATAGAATATACTATATAATAATCATATATTAAATGGGATGGATAGAATTTTATCATTTATTAATAATTCAAGTTCATCATAATAAATAATTTTACTTTTCTTTATCTTCTTTGCAATTCTATCATGTGTTTGATTTTCTCAACATAGAAGTCTGTATGACATGTCTTAAAAACAGAAAATAAACAATTAAAAATAAAACATGTTCCATAATGGTATTAGTATCTGTAGTGGAATTATGTGTTACATTTTAAATAATTATTTCTTCTATGAGTTTATTAAAAGCTGATTGGCCAAATGGTAGACAGGAAGTGTGGGAGGAGTACCAGAGTACCAGGCTAAAAAACTCTG